>BMAO01003269.1:0-16321 GCA_019973975.1 Trichonephila clavata | reverse complement strand
GAATGTAAATGCATCCCATTCCGGATCGTTATACCAAGTTGAACCCGATTCTCCTGAGGATTTAAGCAACTCTATCATTGTTGACAAATTGTGTTGCCCAACTCTCTCCTAATTACTTACTTAATTGATCCTTGAATTGTGTTAAACGGTTTTTATTTGGACAGTTGAACTAGTTTGTTTCACTGTAAGATTCGATAAGAAATGCTTTATGCGTAATGCGTTGCAAATAATTGCAATGCATTGTTTGATTTGGTAAATTAGGGATATATTAAATTTTGCTTGGGCATACTTGTAAACATTAATCATTTAAAAGGTATATCGAAAGATATAAGAAGATAACAAAATAAGCATTTAAATAATTGTCTTGAATTCACAAATGATTTGAAACTACCTTTAAGCGAAACTTGATAATGAAGCAACTATATTTCAATTGACTCTGGTTTATTAGATTAAACATTGCCTTCCAAAAGTTAAAGTACAAAATGCTTTGTTTCTAATTTGTAAATGAATGAACATAGAAATAATAGTATTTGAGGAAATGTGCCCTAAACAGTGTTTTTATAGCGTGACATAGAGAGAAATATACTTATAAGTTTACCATAAGCATGGTTTATGATAAAAATGTCACTCTTGATGGAAAACTTAATTAATGGAGGAAGCAGGACAGTTTTAGTCGAAAAAATCTCGTTAATGTATTAAAACAAGTGCCGATAATAATAAGTGTATGCACTAATAACTGCATTCGTTGGCAGCATCAACTTTCCATGTTGCCAAATAAGTTCTTGAATACCAAGATGGGAAGAGAACACTTCCAGTTCTCTTAAGGCAGTATTCCCAGTAAGGGGTGATAAAACCTTATTCCAGTTCATACGGGTTTAAGACGAAGGTTTAAAGCAGAAACATGTCTATAAAAGTGTTACCAAATATGCTCTATCATATTCAGGTCTGGAGATTTAGCTGTACATTCCATTCGCTAGTTACCCTTATCCTTAAAATAGTCCCCAACACGCACAGTTCCGTGTGAGATAATGCATTATCCTCCAACAAAGTGGATTCTTTACCAGCAGCCGTAGCACAAGGGTGGATATATCGATTCTGAATCTCATTCAGATATCTCCCAACAGTAATAGTTTCTCCATGATACACAAACAGATCAGTGTGACCATTGAAGGGTAGTCCTTTTCGAACCGTGTTTACACCACTTCTAACGTTTATCGCTGTTAGTTCCAGGGAACGTGTTCTCTTACCCAACAATGAAGGCTAAGGGTTTATTTAGAAGTCTTCGCACAGTAATAGCAGAGAATGTTGTTCCTGAAGCGACAGAACGATCTGCATTGGCTAGAGGCACAGTAAATGATCCCATCATTTGGGTTAGAAGACCTTGAAAACGGCCTCCCGCAGGTGTTATAACTTGTAGTTGACCTGAAACATGTATTATATATACATTAAAATCTTTAGATTCAGACTGGTCTTACAGCCGTTGTGGATTGCACTGCGAGATACACTAAGATGTTTAATAGCATCATCTTGTGATAACATCATTTTTATCCATCAGACTGCCCGCCACGTAGATGAAATTAGATAAGCAACGTCTCCATTGTCAAGAACATACTCAATTATATCACTCATAACATTTGAGAGTAAATATCATTAACAAAACGTTCACACGAAATTTTGAATCCTATCCTCCCCCTTCAAATCCTATATGTGTGACCATTCTTTAAAACAAAAGTGGTCGCTAACATTTTTGGATAAATTATCTTATTCACTCTTATCATTTATGTATACTATGGATTTTATCGTCACTGCTATTTTTTAATGAGCTTCGAAAAAACTTCTGTTGGTAATCTTCCGAAGGCTAATGTATAATTCGAATACTTTATATTGTACTATTATTCTGTTTCTATTCGAATACTATCTGTCTAATTTTGCTTTCCAATAAGAAAATCAAAATATAAGTAAATTTTCTAGCTTTTTTTAAAAAATAATTATTTTTACATTGTTTAATCCCTTTATTATTTAAATGAAATATATAACAAAAGCGAATTCCAAAAATAAAATGAAATTAAGCCGCTCGGCTATAAATAACATTATATCAAAAAGTTAAATATTCTTCTCATTGAATTAAGTAAAATCTTTTATTTCGAGAATGATGCATGTATTAATAGAAGAAAACAACAATACTCTCCCTGGATTTTACCTTCATAGATGAAACAGTGTTTTTTTAAAGTTATCTGTAACTCATTGAATAAGATAGTAACAGATTTATTTATGAATATGCGAGCTTAGAGACATATAAATAATTAAATAAAATACAGTAAGCTATTTCAACGTATTTTAAATAAACAATGATTCCAATAAGATTACAGTTTTTTGAAAAATAAAAATAACTGAGACAGTTGTGTTTTAGTTATATTTAGCACTAGTGCTGTATTAAAGTGAAATAAAAGATCGTGTTATATATTGTGCATATATAAACGCGTATAGTATATCTTTTTAATCAAGTTTTTGAGACAAACATTAACCAGCAAAATGTTCACTTCTTTGTTTTCGTTTGCATTCAAAAATTATACATTATTTGAATTTTATATATATTTGAAAAAATTAATCGTTCACTATTTTGAAATTATGAACAAAAAACTTCAAATATTTTTTCATTAATTAGAAAAAAAAAAATTATTTATAATTTAATGGAACACTTTCTTTTGTACATGGATTCAACAGTTAACGGAAATGAATTGACCTTTAAATTATAGTTAATAAACTTTTTTTTACTCTGAGTAATGTCATGAATATTGATCAATGTATGTGGCTACCTTCGGAGCACTTTTTTTGAAATATATAAATTTTCAACTAAATAAACTTATTTTTATTTGAAATGGGGCATAAAACTAGGAATTCAAGTACAATTTCCACAAAATTAAAAATAATTTTCGATATATTGGGAATTTTGAGTGAAATTTTAGTGAAAAATTGCAGTTACGGTAAGGTTTGTATTGAAAATTCTAATTAATATATTCCAATAATATTTATGCAATACATAAATAAAATCATTATCTGTGCTTAGAGTTATAAAACTTGTGATACTTTTGAAAAGTTTTTTAAATATGGCCTTTTTTATGCAAGAACTCATTTTTTTACAAAAAATTAATGTTATTTTCTCACAAAAAGTGCAATAAAATACATAAATATATACACAGAGATTAGGTTATAGTTTAGACTGGAGATGAAACGAAATAAAACATTTTCTGAAAGTTTCAATTCAATATCTCAAAAAAGAAATCCTGTAGTGAACTTTACCATGAAGCAAAAAATTGAAAAACATAGTTTCTCAGAAAATGCATTTAAAGATTTTAATATGGTATAATTTCTACTAATTGTATATTTTTTAAACTCACCATATTTATGGGTCAAGATCTTTTTAGCTTCATGTTTAACTAATTTTGACTTTTTTAAAAAACTTTTGCAGTTTTCTGGAGAGTTTTATAGACTATAACAATTGTCGTTTTTAGTGAAATTTTGATGAAAAATTGCATTTACAGAAAATTCTAATGCATGTGTTCAAATAATATTTATACAGTACGCGAATAACATATTTATATGTGTTAGGGAAAAAAAGATTTGCAATACTTTTGAAAGTTTTTTAATTATGCCAAATTTTATGCAAAAACACGATTTTTTAAAAACATTAATGATCTTTTTTCATAAAAAAGCAATAAAGTACATAAATATATACACAGGGATTAGATTTTGATTCATAACACAGATATAACTAAATAAAATATGTTCTGAAAATTTCAGTTCAATATCTTAGAAATATTTTGAGTAGGGACGTACTTCCGGTTTTGTAAACTCCATTTCCGGTTTACTAATTATGCTATAACTTTGTTTCTAAATGTCGTAAAAATAAAACTAGAGTGTTTTTGGAATCTTAAACGTATGGGCTATAAAATAAAAGCATAAAACAAATTTCGAAAATTTTTCCCAAAACAACGAATTTTGGGTAGACACATATCTTAAAGGAGTAAGTAATACCTGATAGAATGTGTATAAGATCTCTAAACCTCTAACCGGAAAGATGTCACTGTAAATTGTTAAGTGGTTTTATCCATCAATATAAGAGAAGGGATATTTCTTGTTTTTATTTAATTTTTTAAAGCGGTAGTGAATTTCCGCATTTCTTTCAATCAAAAAAAGCTCAGTTACAACTTCCTAAAAATCTTAGTGCAATTATGTCTTTTTAAAAAGTAGTTTTTCCAAGAAAGTTCTAAGAATAAACATTTCTCAGAATATGATTTGCTTAAGGATGAAGCTTAATTCACTCAAAGAAGAATAAAACACGCAAATGTGTGTGTATAAGTATTCACAGGGTGTGGATCTTTATGCTGAAAACATTAACATTACATTGAAATGTATATTCCAGGCTATTGAAATATATAAATATAACCGGTTGATGGGTATCTTAGAAAATGTTAACAGGTTTGTTCAAGCAAGTATGGTTAGTCTGAAAAGGCTTTTTACTATATCGCATGAATTTGTGAAAATAACTTTTTTAAACTTCGATAGATTGATCCTACTGAGCCAATTGTCAGTGCCCTACCCCTAAATAATAGCCTAATTTATCGGCCTTTGATTTTTTTTTCTGTGGGAAAAGCTTAAAAATATCCTGAATGAATGGCATGTTAAATTGGAAATATGAGGGTCATTTAGAAAATAAAGAGTTTAATAATACAAATTGGAAAACATTATATTTATTGGACGAAAAAACAATACTTTAATATAACTGAGACTTTTTCCACATCTCTGTATATTATCACTCCGAACATATTCAAATAAATATTTCTTTAACAGCTTTAGAATTCAAAAGCTATGCTTTTCTGCCACCAGTGTATAAAGAAAGGTGCATTCCATATTCTGAAACTATTCATTAATTCCAGAAAGTTTGAGGCAAAGTGGAGGTTGGAGGTGTTGTAGCGGTCGCTGAAAAATCATACGTTCTTCTCAAAATAATGCTTTTATTTCAGATTAATCAACTTACGGTCACTTTAAGATTAATTCTATAACCTTGGGACCAATCTTATTGCTAATTTCCTAACCTAACTTATAAGATTATAAAAAGCAAACTTATATCTAGATTTGCTTGTAGATCACTTTTCAGCTCTTTCTCAAACTGCTATGGTCCTTTTCAAATCAGCTTCTCTAGAATTTCACTTCTCCGAATGGCAGTTATAGATAGAGTGCTAACTTCAGGATGAACGACTCACTATTCACGATTCATGGACCACTATTAACCATACACCCCTTCTCAGGGTTTAAATAGTACTTACATTAGCAAAAAACCAAGTTATCTCTTCAGAAAGGGGTTTTAAACTTAAGTTAAAGATAAATTTTACTAAGAGGGTTAGTTTAAGAACCATTGATACAATATGTCACAAGTTAACCACTGAGAAAATAATTCAGCTCAGAACAGCGTTTCTCAAACTGTGGGGCACGCCCCCTAGGGAATCGTGATATTCCTACCAGGGAGGCGCGAGCATATCGAAATGTTGAAAATAAAAGATTAAAAAATAATACTAATTTTCAGAAAGCAATCAAAACAAAATACATTCTGAGATAATAAAAAATACAAATTTACGATGATATAATATATTTATGAATATATCAGCACTGTACAATGTATTTAATAATTAATTTAACAATACTAAGTTAAGAACAAGTTTAATAATACATGCAAAATTACATACAAAATTTAATGCTTATCTTGATAATTTATACAGTTTATAATTTTAGTCGTATTGTAGTTTTAGCGACAAAGTACATTATTATTGAATTCAATACATTGTTGTTGTTTGGATGAAGGGATGCGCCATGAATATTATGATTGAAAATTGGGCTATAAAGATTGAAAGTTTGAGAAGCACTGGCTAAGAGAAAAGATGGTAATTGCGAGGATCAAATTTGGGATTAAGTTGTGGATGATTAAAAATTTCTTATCCAAATTAATATAGCAACTTTTCAGTTGTATCAGATGAATATTGTCAAGAAGAAACACAATTCTTCAAGAAAGCCTTTCTTATTTCCTGTTTTGTATGGCTCGCCAATTATTTCAATGTCTCAAATTAACGATTTGATTTGAACACCTAGATTAATGCACTGGCGGCAGAAGAGCTTGGAAACTCTGATGCTTGGGAAAAGATGTGATAAATGTTTAAAGTGTGTGAAGAGGATTTTAGATATATAACATATAGCTGTGCCTTTTTCAATAAAAAAAGTGTTCTTTATTTTGTATAAATAAATGGTTTTTATTTTTCGGATGACCGTCGTAACAACCACTTTTGAAGTGTTGATATTGCCTAAAAAGTTCCTATGTTTTTAACTATGTTTAGCTACTAATATTCTTTCCCTATTTGATATAAATTGTTTCTTATTGAAGAGCTTAAAGTAATATATTTTTACATGATAAAATGTATTATCTCTTACTCCATAGTGATAATATGCCGAATAATGTATTTATGTTTCCCATTAATTTCTGTTCTTTTATCAATCTGTTACAGTCTTCTTATAGCAATGATAGTTATTGGTTTCTATAATGTGGCTTTTTTATAAATAGTTTCTATCATCTTTAGCTTTTGTGTACTAAATTATGTACCCTTTTTTACAAAAGGAATATACCATTTACAAATAAAAGAGTATGCATGACTATTCATAATATGGATATTTTAGGTAACTAATGAAACTTCATAATAATCCCTTACAAGTGGAAGTGGATTTTACTTTTCCTAGAAACTAAGTTATGAACTTTTAAAATATTTTTCTTATTAGAAAGTTATTGCTGTGTTTATTACTAAATATAAGATCAATTAATTTAAATAACATAATAGGAATTCCTTATTTTTATTATGGAATCAAAAGTTAGTACACTGAATTACTGTCATTGCATAAAACACATACTGGAATCATATACAGCGGTGGCCAAAATTGTGGACACTTTTTAGAATTGTTATGTTTTTTAAGTCTGTATGTTTATAAAAAAATGTTACGTTGCACAAAATGCAAAGTATTTTATGACATTTTAAAGAGAATTTAATACTGAATTCAATACAAAACAACAAAATTCAAAGATTTGCAAAGTAAAAAATGTTTGCTGCAATAACTATCGATATACATTAGATACTAATGATAGCAGTGAGTTATCAGTGCTAAGTGGGGTAGTCTTCATTTTTTTACAGCTTCACATTGATGTTTCATTGACAATAGTTTTAAACTCTTTCGTTATTACACGATGCCAGGAAACAATTATATCCTCAATTAGTTCCTTTTTATTTCATGGGTACCTCATTCGGACAATAGCTTTCAAACGATGCCACAAGTGTTCGATAGGATTGAGGTCAGGATGGTTTACTGGCCAGAACAACAATGTTATTTAGTCAAAAAACAAGGACATCAAATAAAATAGTAGATTGGACACATGTGCGACGAGAAAGTGGTTTTTCCTAAGTTAAAATTGCAAGGCATGTGGGTAGTTCAGTGACTACATCTAGAGACTAAAAGTTTTGTTTAAGATATCAGGAGACAAATTTAATAAAAAACAAAGCAGGAAAAGGCCGAAAAAGGTACTCCACATCTGTTGATGACAGAAGAAAAAAAATACTATGTTTCCAAGATAAAAGATTGTCATAGATAGCCACCAGATGTGATCTGAGTAATGCTGGTGTTAGTTAAAAAAACAATCCGGAGAAGATTAGCAGATATAAAACTAAAAGGTAGAATTCCACGAGAACGAATCGTATCTTAATTTACATTAGTGCTAAAAGGACTACAGGCGGCAATGAACACATTGATTGGACAAATGATTATTGGTCACAAGTTATATGGAGGGATGAAACTAAGATATCATTATTAGGTAGCGATAGCCTAAAACATGTAAGATGAAGAATAGAAGAAATTCTACATCCTGACTGTATCTAGGTAACTGAGAAGTACCCATATACTTTTACTATTTAGTCACGCATATTGGCAGATGGTATCGGTCGCCTTCATTTCATCAACGGGACACTGAATGTTAGAAAATACATTGACACCATTCTAGAAATCAAACTTCTACCTTCTACCAGGTATCTATTTACCAACAATGCTTCATTTATTTTTCAGCATTTCAGTAAAGTAATCGAAAGACTGGTATCGTTCTAAGATCATTGAGTTGTTGTCTTAGTCAGGAAACAGTCCTGACCTCAATCCTATCGAAAACTTGTGGGAACCTTTTGAAAACTGTTGTCCGAATTAGGTACCTATGAAATAAAAAGTAATTGATGATAAACTAATTGAGGATATAGTTGTTTCCTGGCATCATGTAGTAACGAATGAAGAGCATAAAACTATCTCTTTAGCTCAATGAAACTTCTACGTGAAGCTGTAATTAAAAATAATGGCTCCCACTAATCACTAATAGTTCACTGCTATCCTCAGTATCTGTAATATATATCGCTAGTTATTACAGATTAGCTTTTTTTGCTTTGCAAATATTTGAATTTTGTTGTTTTGTTTTGAATTTAGTATTAAATGCTCTTTAAAAGGATGTAAAATACTTTGTATTTTGTGCAACGTAACATTTTTTATAAGTATACAAACTTAAAAAACATAACAGTTTTAAAAAGTTTCCACAATTTTTGCCATCACTGTATATATACACAGAAAAAGAGAATGAATATTTTGGTACAAAACTGTCAATTTCGTGCTAACGGCTTTGCCTTTATCAATAGGTGTTGTTTTTAAGTTAGATAATTATGTTCCAAAATTAAACTTAATTTTAAGAAGCAGGTGTTTTGTTAGTTTCTAAAGTATGCCCCCTTATACGAATGGAACATTTCTTAAATTTCGATGGGTTGCATTATCAAGATTATAAAATACATTTTTGATAACACAAAATCCTTCAAAATCATAAGAACTTACCCACGAAAACAAAGTAAGTTTGTCAAAAATATAAAAATTAGTACATTACTGAATAGAATGTGTAAATACAATAAATACAAATTACAAATAAATAGATATTCAGGGGGGGTGAGAAAGGTATTTAAATTAAGCTCTTATTGCTTGAAGGAAAGAGTATTTCCGATAATGTATTAATAATATTCTATAGAATGTGCATGTTATGAAAAATTCTCACACACACCTTACATTATGCTATGCTTAATTTGATTTCATGTTATTCATAATATACTTTCAATCACTCAAATATTTAGTCCAAAATATTTCATTTAACTATCTATTCCAATATTTTCATTTATCTTAAAGAATAAGAATCTAATTGCTTTGAATAAGCAAAATAATGTAATTAAATAATAGAACTAATTGGATATTTTAAATCAAAGAGATTTTTAATGATCACTATTGTTACTTTCAGGGTAATCTTTTGTTTGAGGGGATTCATCAATTTAGAAACGCTGCATATTCACAAATCAAATGATAGAGTTAATGATTGAAATTACTTTAAGTTAATTTGGATCTTTTTTATTTAATTATCTGTTTAGGAATTTACTAAAGTTAAACAGGTTAATCAGATGAAGTAAATGAAATAACTATCTATGAAATGAATAGTTTAAAAGAGATATTTTTTATTTTAAGTTAGAACAATTTTATTTAAAGAGATTGAAGTATTCTTGAAATTTTCGTCATTTTAGCACTTTATATAACAAATTCGGTAAAGTTAATGAATTTTAGAATGACAATGAAGAATAAAAAATTTTGAACAGTGAATACTCACATTTTTGTAAGAATTTAATTTTTTGCTATATATTTTAGTCATAATAGCGAAATGGAATGAAAAGCTATGAAATTGATTAAATCTATTCAATAGGCAAACATTTTTGATTGAAATCACTTGAGTCTCAAAGTAGAAAAAAATTAATTTCAGAATATGGTTAATACGCTCATGATAAATAAATTATATTTTGCATTCAAAATGTGCTTTGTGTGTTAAATCTAAAACAATAACATGTGAGCTGCACATTGCATATTTATGAAATACGACTAAATACTTTCGTGGTATTTCATAAATATTTTGACAGTTATATCGCTATTTATTCTGGATTATAAGATAAGTAATTTGGTATGCTTCCTCTGTAGAAAAAGCAAAATATAACTTGGGAAAATTAGCGGTTATTTTCCAAACATCTTTTTTTGGATGTCGACAAATAATGGTTTCGATACTTTTTGACAGCTAAATATAACATGAAGTGTTCTACATTTATTTGTACCCTCCGAGTGAATATCTTAATTGCCACCATACTGCGCAATTCCATTTATATGATATATGCATGTGTCTGTGAACTATATATATATATATATACGACAAATATTTTAATACTAACTGAAATCAAACTTATGAATATATATACGTTTCTATATAAAAACAGGGTGTTCGAAAAGTATGACTACATTTTCAAATATTAATTATGAAAAAACAAATAAATATATTAACTTACGGTTGTTTTTGTTCCGTAAAGAAAATATCAAAGGTTCTTTTACTAGCCTTTACTCACCGATTTCAAGTGCGCGCCTTTACCTGCGCGCAACACATCGAATTTATATGAGATTTCTAGCCATGTTTCATGAAGCATTGCTGGATCAACAGTCTGAAAGGTCACTGTAATTCGACTTTTTTCCCCATCAATGTCACTAAGTGAAGATTGGTAAACAATGTTTTCCTCATTTCCTTACAAGAAGAAGTCCAAAGGTTTTGTGTCTAGAGATCTGGGTGGCCACTGAATTGGACTTTCTCTTTCCATCCATCCCCCGGGGAACTTTTTCCCGATTTATGTTGTACATTCGGAGTTTGAATTTTATAAAATAGAGTTTTATCCATTTTTTAATTAATTTTTGAAAGTGTAATCATACTTTTCGGACACCCTATATATATATATATATATATATATATATATAATATTCTCTACAATAGAGGCGTAGATCACATTGTAACATGAAGCTGAAGCAAGCAGAAAGTGGGATATAAAACATATATTAGAATTTATAAAAATGTTAAAATTTAAAAAATATATATGAATGCTACAGTATTATAAACATTGTTGACTTAGGACCGTTCTTTTATGTAAAATAATTTATATAAAAGTGGGGTCATGTTGCAATAACCCCCCTGTCTACCTTGAGACCCGGCTAAAGGTGTGGTAGGAAGGGAAGGATGAGATTCGACACGATAATTTCCAATTATTTTATTTCGCACTTTAATCAACTCAAAAACAATTCAATGAATCACATTAAATAGGATGTTTCCAATCAGTCAACAGAGGGAGGGGACGAGAGTCGTGTTTTTGGAGAATACATCCAATAAATTAGCCACTTTGTAATAATCAATCTTCTACCTTAATATTGCTTTACACGGTAGATATGTAACTAATTGCCACTTGAACCTCTTTAATACTTTAAATTTTAAATGTACTATAAAGGTGACTAATAACTGAACTGTAGACAGTCTTTTTATTTATTAAGGCTTAATCTTTCAATTTCTTTATAAATATCACCTTCCTGTCTTTATTCTCTCACACGGACTTTCTAACTTTCTTCCGTATTTCTTCTTATTTCTCACCTGGCCACCTCTAGTTAACTATCTTTTAAACTCCAACTTTTTAACTTCTAGCAAAGGAACTTGAATATATAATAAACTTAATTTGCATATCACGTCTTCTTCTTAAGAGAAGGTTGATATTTTTCATGGCTCCAAAGATTTCCCAAGAGGGTTAGTGAAAGGGCGTTTATAGATCCGTCACAATGTCAAGCAATCTTCCCCCTTTCTGTTAATAATACTAAGCCAAATTCGAATGAGAATTATGAATAGAATTTATAAATCTATTACAAGCAAAATATAACTTACCTAAATTGTATTCAAAAATGTCTAACCCACTCAGAATCTGAGTCCAGTAAGCAAGTTATTGCCCGATTATGGGCCCAAATGCAAAAGCAAAGCATGGAATTGACAAAATAGCAGCACTTTGCAAAAGAATGAAATTTATAGAACTAAAATAATTAAGCATATTATGTAAAAATACTACCGTTTTCAGAGGGACACTAGGATTATATATGTAATAAAGAATAAAAATATTACTATGGTTAAAATAACAGTAAGGGAATAAGTAATTTTAGCAATAATTTGAATATACATAAGTATGACTAGGAAAAATGATAAAATTATAATAATAAATTATTAATATTCTAAGAATTTAATCCTCACTATTTAGAATTTAATTATACAGATAACTAAGAAAATAGCAAGAAAATTCAGGACAAAGTAATATAGCCACAATATAACATAAACATGTGTCATTTTTCCTGAGTCTGTAGTTATTTTGAATGTATAAAGAATTTCACAAAATACTAAAAGGAAAATTAAATAATGGTGATGAGATAATTTAATAAAGTGTCATCTCTTAATCTTACAATCTCATTTTTATCTGAACCCAGTCAAAATATTTTCTGATTTTAGATACCGATTAAAAATAAGTACCCTAAGGGATACACTTCTAAGTTCTCAGAAAGAGTTAAAATTTTATCTGCTTAAACATCCTTTGCCTTCGCTGACAAGGGAGAAATATAACCTCTATTAGCCACAATTCGGTGTTTCATTTTCTCACTTCCGCGAGGCGCAGTGAGATAGATGACGGCATATCCTAGCCAAGCTCAACCCCAAGGAAAACATAATGGACATCGTATTATCCAATGAAGTCCGGAGAGAAAGCGGGAGATGCTTTTGAAAGTAAATTTCGCTAACATGAACTAGAAGTGATGGAATGCTTCTTCGGAAACGGAGTACATGAATTATGCAATAGAGAAATTTGAGGCACAATTATCCAAGTCTTGTTATCTAGCTAATTGTTATACCCTTTTTAAGTTTCATTCTGAACATAAAACGTTTGGAGGTAAATGATCCAGAAATCTTTTGCAAAGCAATTTTGTGGATGCGGTACAAAGGAAACTAGCATGCTCTAATTTTATTTAAAGATTAGCTTGAAGCCTTTATCATTTATGGAGTCCCGTTTAATATTTGCGGGGTTAATTGTAATGAAATATTGCTTGCAAGTTTCTGGACTATATATATAGTAACTCTTTTTGTCTACTACCTAGACTAAACAGACATGGCTATTTTCAATGTCAATTCTTTCAAAATGTGAGAGGTAATTTAGTAACACAATTTTTTTTGCTCAATGTAATGCTCAACAGATAGAATTCTCAAAGGCTGATGATTTTACCATCATTTGGTGCTCCTTCACCTAATTTTCTTTTAGGCTAAGATTCTCTGCATTCACAAAAATTACAATCTAGAAATTGGTGTTCATGCAACCTTTAATATAATGAAAGCATGTGCTAAATGTTGGAAACAAACTTTATCTAAATGAATTTCTAGCAGCTCTTCAATTATTTAGTCCTAACGGTCTTTATATTTGGGCCTACGGTGCCCAACCCATATCTGGCGGGAAATGGATATTTAACGTAGTTTTCACTATCATGCAGATTAAGCTATTTCCTGATTGGTCGAGCCAATCTCTTTGTAAAGTTCGTGTAAGATGTTAAAAAGTTCAAGAAGAAGGAGAGCTGAAAGGCTGCTCTCTCATCGGTGCAAAGTGAAGACGATGAATCTCATTGCATACCCAAAAGGTCTAAAAATTGACTATATCTAGAAAGATGCGGGACTTATCCAGTAGAGAGAGCCAAGATGAAAAAAATATATATTTAGTGAGATTTAAAAATGATTAGATGTGAAATAAAATTGCAATAAAGTTAAAAAAATTAAGGTGCTTATAAGAGTTAAGAAGTATTCTTCTTGGTCTTTTGGAATTAATATTAGGAGTATAAAACTAGGTAGATTAAGCATATCTACGTTATTAGTGAGTGGGAGAGAATCAAAGAAATTTTTAGCAATATTTTCGATATGAGATTGAAAACTTCTAATTTTTAATGCTTTGTGGATGTCATCGGTTCTCATATATCGAGTAGCTTTGATAATCATCCGTAAAAGTGAGTTTTGCAAGGTATCTAATATATTAACGTTAGTTTTAGCGGCAAATTCCCAAACTGGACAAGCGTAGACTATAATGGGACACACATTACGACTGAATAAAGAAGCAGAATTATTTAATGAGAGGATAGGAGGCAATGGAAAAGTTGTTGGAAAGAAAGAAATGAGGAATTTTGGTCGAACTAAATGTCAATAAGGTATCCAAGCACGTTTGGAGTAATTTTTTTAAAAACAAATAGCAAATAAAACATAAATCTTTTTTTAGGAATCAATGAGAATAAATAGTAATATATTTTTAACTAACAATACTTAAAAAAATCACCTAAATTTTACAAAAACGATTATGAGTGAAATGTTAGCAATATTTTTTAAAAAAAACTTCAAAGTAATTAGATAAAAAGTAATAAACTTAAGTCAGTAAAATATTACTAAAGCAAATTAGATGCATTTATCTAGCGAATGCACTAAAATTTTAACGTTTAGTTAAAATTTGAAAATTTTAGAACTGATCAAGTAAATATTATAAAAAGAGTGTCATTCTCTTTACGGGACCATTATTTAAATAACAGACCATAACTCAAAAAATATACATATAATAGGAAATACTTTAGTACAATATCCAGAAAACAATATAAATATGAGGCTCAAAATTTTTTATAGAAATACCTTTATAACATTTTGAAATACCAGACTCGTTATGATGGAGTTTGAACAATTTAAGGGCCCATTTCTGATAAATAGACAAATTTCCGATTTTTTTAGTTTTATGAAGTTGTTTGTAATTTGGCTTCTAGATATTGTAGGAACAAAAAATCAAAGTATACTTTGTAAAGCCAAAATATAGCTCTATTCAATAAAATAAAAAATTAAAATACTATGTACTTTGACCAAATTTGGTCATTTCAATGTGTTCGGATACCTTAAATTAAATCTGTTTGAGGAGATTGATTCAATTCTCCTTGAGTTTATATTGCAGCTCATTCTTTTAAAGATTGTGATTCATCATTTATCATTACCGAAACCTACTACATGTTTATTTTCACAGAAAAGCATTGTTTATTACAAAAGAAATCTAAAAAAAAGTACATCTAACAAATTGAAAACTCCACTTTTAAATAATTATACAAAAAAAAAATTTACTAATATTAATTTTAAACTCAGGGATCGGAATGAATTTAAGCTATCGTATCTTATTTAAGATATACTGTTGTATTATCTACAGGGTCAGCTTATAATGATTTTAATACTTAATAATAGTTTTTTCTAAGTACATTTTGGCAGTTTCGTATAGTTCGCAGGGACTGAAAAATATATTTAAATATTTTTTTTTTGGATTATTCCTAAACAACCTGCTGCTACCAAAATATATAAAATGATTTGATGGTAAAGTCTTATATTAATGAAACATTAATTACTTATGGAATTCGTGCTAAGCTGATTTATTTTTTGTTCATATGAGAAAATTAAATAAAATATGAGAGATACAAATATAATATTAAAAAAAGTTTTATTGTTATATGTCATGCATAAAATGTAAGGTTTTGTAGTTTAAATCAGTAATTTTATTTATTAAAAATACACATATTAATTTTATTATTGCTACATTTTGCATAAGTTATAAATATTTTAATCAATATCATACAATAAAATTAACAATATTCTGGGCATGATTATAACAGGTTGTGATTTCTATGCTCATCAATTAATTTGTAAATGGAGTTTAAGATTTATTTTTACGATATTCTCTATTAATTTTTTCTCGTTACTTATCCATTTGTACTTTTTAGGATAATTAAATCTCTGACATTATATTTTTAATTTTTATGCCATAAATAACAACTGTTCATTTTTCAATAATAAAAGGTAGAATTGTGTACAAATGCCAAGTTCTCTCTCTCTGAAGCATACTTATTTATAAAAAAAAACCCTCTAGAGTGTCATATTGTTAATTTATGTGTAAGTTAAAAATGCATAGCTAATTAAACTTTGAATTTGAACTTGCCCGAACTATGCTTGAAAATTTTGTAAACTATATTCACACACATTGTCAATTATTTTTGAAAAAAAAAACAAGAACTTAGTTCTATATTTCATCAGAATAATGAGATTCAATCTGTGTACAAATTTCCACTATTTCTTCTAAAACAGATCAGACTGAATTTCTCGCATTCTATTATTCTTGCATTGCAATTCTAAAGAAAAGCATTTCGTTTTTTCGAAAATAAAAGGAATTTTTCCCTATGAGAATATTTTGTAAAACACCAGAAAATGTAATAGAAAACAAGTAATTAAAAAAAA
>BMAO01003268.1:0-59835 GCA_019973975.1 Trichonephila clavata | reverse complement strand
GGGTATGTTGAATGAAAGAGAGACGTTAAAGTTTAAGGATATTTAATGACATCTACAGGTTGTTAAACCTGACTAGGCGCCGTGCTGGAGAACAGTATGTCTACTCCTTCTCCCGCTTACATCCGGGGGTTTACAGAGATTGGCGCTGGTGTCGCCTGAGCGTATACAACACTCGTCCATCCTGATGTGGTCGGTCCCCGACCAGGCTGGAAAATATGCAAGTAAAAATTATACAAATACTACAACTGAAAGAAAAAAAAAAAGATTAAACAAATTTTTAAAGTTCAAATTTCTTGAGTATATAGAGGAAAAAAAATAAAGTCATTAGAGTTCTGGAAAGAAAAGTCTTAGGGATTATCCATGGTTTCATCAGATCAGCAGATGTGGATGTCAAATTCGGGCCTTCTTGTCTTCCTATTTTCTTTTACATCGTACCTGTCGTTTGGACGAACTTTCACGACTTCATATGGCCAAAATATTTTGGTCGCAATTTCACACCTACTCCAAACTGGGTTTTCTTGATTGCAATTCTGTCACCTTCTTTGTATTTTCTTGCTTCTTTGCGATGTTTATTGTAGTGTAGTCTACTTTGTTCTTGTAATTTCAGGATATTGGATTTGGCATCTTCTCTCATTTGTTGTTTATTCTGTAAAGATAATGGAAATTTTCTTCCTCGAGAATGGCTTTGATTTTTATGTCATCTTTATATTTCATTTTGACGCCTGTTAAAAGTTTCAAATGGTGTATATTTGGTGGCTATGGAAACAGTGCTGTTAATTATTCGTTGAACTGATGATACGTGTTTATACCATTTATTGGGATCTTCAAGTGAAAGCTTTGTTAGGACTGGTATTAACGTTGCATGAATTTTTTCTACCTGACCGTTCCCACGCGTACACCTGTTGTGATTGAAATAAACTCGATATCTTCATCCTGACAAAATTTCTGAAATTCTGTAGAAGTGAATGCTGTTCCTTTGTCTGAAATTATTCGTCTGGGACTTCCAAAGGTTACTTGTTGTAATTTTAATTTGTCTAAAGCATCGTTAGCTGAAGGAGACTTTACAGGATAAATCCACAAAAATTTGGTGAAAGCGTCGATGACAGTAAAGATATATTTGTAATTTGTGTTGGTACTTGGGAGTGGACCCAAAAAGTCAATATGGTAGGTATCAAGTGGAATATCACCTTTTGGTATGGGATGTAGAAATCCTTCTCGTTTGCCAAATTTTTTGGATGAAAGAATGCAAGGAATACAATTTGCAATAACATTTTCTACAGTCTTACGCATATTTGGGAAAAAGAATTGTTGTTTGACTAAAATTTCAGTTTTGTTGATGCCGAAATGTCCTTTAGAATGTTCAAGTTGTACGATTTGTTTTTGCATTTCAAGTGGAACGACTAGAAGTTCTTGGTCGTTGACAATTTTGTACAGCACATCGTTTTTTAATGTATAATCAGAGGCTAAAGATGATTGTAAAAGCTGTTTAATACTGGATGTAAACTCATCATTAATTTGTGCTTTTTTAATTTTTTTGTGTTGTTTCGTTGTACTGTATGAGCATGACGGATAACGACTGAGCGCGTCAACATGTTGCATTTGTTTACCTGGCCTGTGAAGTATTTCGTAATCGAAGTCTTCTAAGTAGAGAGCCCATCGTGCTATTCTAGGTGGTAAATCTTTCTTTGACATAGTTTTTTGAAATGCTTGGCAATCTGTGATTATTTGAAATTTTGTGCCGACGAGGTAGTGTCGAAATTTTTTTAATGCTGTAACTATCGCTAAGACCTCTAGCTCGTAGCTGGAGTATTTCTCTTCTTGAGAGAAGTTTTACGACTCGTATAGTGTATTGGATGAAAGTTCTGATTTGAGTCCATTTGTAGAAGTATAGCGCCAAACCCTTTCGCACTGGCATCGCAGTGTATTTGTAATGGAGCGTTTTGCTGATAAAGATGTAATACAGGTTCCTGAGACAAAATTTGCTTCAAAGAGAGAAAGCTTGTTTTTGTATAGGACCAAAGGTGAATGGAACTTTGTCTCGTAAAAGATCACTTAAAGGTCGTGCGATTGATGCATAGTCCTTAATAAATTTTCTAAAATAGCCTGTTAGTCCTAAAAATGATTGGACATGCGAGGGTTTTTAGGTGTTTGGAAATTCATGACTGCATTTGTTTAGCTGTTGAAGGACGAATAGTGCCTTCTTCAATAATATGGCCAAGAAAAGTTAATTTCCGCTGAAGAAAATTACACTTTTTAAAATTAAACTCTAAACCATAAGTAGCAGCAACATCAAATACTTTTTTAAGCTTTGCAATCCTTCACATTCAGAATTTGCCGGAATTAAAATGTCGTCCATGTATATAATAACAGTGTTGTCTTTTAAGAGATCTTTAAACACAATTTGAATGTATTTTTGAAATAGTGAGGGAGAATTACACAAACCAAAAGGAACTCTATTAAATTGGTATTTGACCATTATGTGTTATGAAACTGGTGTATTTACGGCTATCAGGATCAATTTTGATGTGAAAAAAACTGTTTTTTAAGTCCAGATTTGAAAAGAGTATCGCTCCATGGAGTTGATCAAAAATGTCTTCAATGAGGGGTAGTGGAAATCTTTGTTTAATTGTTTTAGAATTAAGAGCACGAAAATCAACACAGAGTCTAGTTGACTGGTCTTTTTTCTTGACAAGAACTAAAGGTGCGGCAAAATTAGATGAACTTGGGGAAATTATTCCATCAGACAGCCATTGCTCAATTTGGTTTTCGACGATAATTTTTTCCGCTTGACTTAATCTTTTAGGACGTAACGCGATGGGTGTGTCATCAGAAAGGATAATTTGCATCTGTAAGTTTGTACCTTTAATTTTATTTGGTTTGTAAGATTGGATAAGGTTTTCAACTTCGCGACGCGTATCAACGTTCAAAATATGCGATAAATCTACTTGAGGATAAATTACATTTAAATTTGATAAATAACAATTCTTATTTTGAAAAAGCAAAGAGAGAGATTCGTTTTTATTATTAACTGGTAAAGAATTACAATCGCTAATTTTAAATTCAGAAAAAGGTTTGTTTACGTTAGCTTCGCGCTGAAAATCAGTTATATAACATGTTTGATCGGATCTGGGCTGTGACGTCAGTTCATATTTCTTATTTTCTTTTTCATCGAATAATTTCTGTTTTGAAGAGTTTAACGATTCTTTTTATTCATTGGTGTTTTACATTACTGGCACTGTAAATCTTTGGAAAATGAATTGAGCCATTTGGCCTTGAACCTTCGCCGGAATGATTTGGGATAATTTGCGGTGCAAAAGAATGCAAGCTCGACATATTTGGGCTAGCGAAATTATTTTGTCTATCATTTTTATTTTTATGCAAAAGAATGTTCTTAGAATGAGAGGAAGTAGGATTTTTTTCTGAAATCCGTGCATTTTCTTTTTCTGCTTTATTTAAGTCATCAAAAATATTAGGCGGAACTATTAAATCACAATACAATTTATTACAGACAGCTGCAGTTACTATTATCGGGTTTTCACGAAAACTTGGAAGAGCTAATTTAATTTTAGTAAGTTCAGCTTGAATTTCATTTCCGAAAGCACATGTTAATTGAACAGTTCCTAAAGATTTTGTTTCGGGTTGAATGAGGGAAGATTTCACACACACAATATTCGCTCCGAATCGATTAAAGTTTTCACGATTTTATCATTAACAAAAATATTTTCGTATTGCAATTCATGTAAGGATTCATTAAACATTTTACCTTCGACTTTACAAACAGGACCGTGATTTGAATTAGGTCTAGAATTGAAATGAGTTTCGTTTCTGTGAGAACCACCACGCGGGTTATTTGCTGAAGTGTTTGGTGAATAATTTGTGAAATTTTTATCACGAGAGTTGTAGCGATTAAAGCCCTGAGACGAGTTATATTTTTGTTTTTTGCTGTCATACGGCGGTTGATGGTGTGTGTTGTCGGAATACGACTTTCGCTTTGCTACGAAGAAAACATCGCATTCCCTAGCCAATTCAGTAGGCTTAAACCAAGATTCGTTTTGGCGTATCGCGATATGTTGTTGCGTTTCTCGATCGAGGGTGGAAAATAATTTGTCGGCTATCATTAACTCACACAAAGTTTTAAAATCATTCGCATTTCGAAGTTTACAATAATATTCAAAAGAACTTGTTAATCGTGACGAAAACTGTACGTGCGATTCGTTTGGCAATCGTTGGGCCCTACGGAAATTAATTAAGCATTCTTGTGGGGTTGGTTGGAATTCTCGTAAAATAATGTGTTTAACTTTCTCGTAATCTTGGAGTTCGTTTTCGGGGATATAAAGTAAAATACTGTTAGCTTTTTCACCGAGAATATTAATTAAGATCTCTGATTTTAATTCCTGTGGAACATTTTTGGTTGTAAACGCACGTTCAAGTGAATGAAAAAATAAATTATAATTTTCAGGTTTAGAAGGAACTGGCATACTAAGGGTCTTAACGGATTTAATGAGACTTTCTAAAAGGTTAGTTGACGGTGTTTCGAATGTTGCAGTAGTATTGTTTGAATTATTAGAATTTATAGCGGTGTTTATTTTCGCGAGTTCAATTTCTTTTTCAAGTTGAATGATTTTTGGGCCGTTTGCTCGGCTTCTTTTTTCACTAGTTCTGCTTGTTTTTTTTTCTGATTCTGCTTGTTTTTTTTCTGATTCTGCTTGTTTTTTTTCTAATTCTGCTTGTTTTTTTTTCTAGTTCTGACTCTTTTCGTTCCTCGACGAGTAAATTAAGCATATCCTTAACGAATTCAGGTTCGTTTTTGAAAGTGTCAGTTTGTTCGATAAGTGCTTTTAAATTCACAAGCGTAGCATTTTCTGGACAGTAACACCTAGTTCTTTAGCGGCGGTTATTAGATCTTCTTTCTTAGTATTTCGATACATGCTGAGTAAAAAAAGGTTTGATCCTACCTGATTTGATGATATCGGTTTGTAGACTGGAGATAGATTTCGCTTATAAAAGCTATCCGTTTGCGAGATGAGTTCACTTTTCACGGCGATGATTGTAGTTACGAAGCAGATGGAGTTTACACTCTTGATGCGATGAATAGGCGGGGAAATTGGCCTTTTTGTTTCACTGGAACCCTTGGACGATGCCGAAGAGACTTTTTGGTTGAGTCTCAAGCTTTGGTTTGGCTTGGCGAAGAAGACGGTAGTATTGGTCTCTGAGCGGAGGATTGGCTCTTAGTAGGCGTCGGAGGAATTTGCTGATCACGCATTCGCCATTGTGTTGGGCGATTTCGATGAGCGCCGTTTATTTTGGGCGACTTTTGATTTTAACACTGGTTCAAAAACCATTAAGGTTGCGAGGCCGAACCCCCATGTAACAGAGAGGGTGGTGTCTAGGGGTATGTTGAATGAAAGAGAGACGTTAAAGTTTAAGGATATTTAATGACATCTACAGGTTGTTAAACCTGACTAGGCGCGCGCTGCTGGGAGAACAGTATGTCTACTCCTTCTCCCGCTTACATCCGGGGGTTTACAGAGATTGGCGCTGGTGTCGCCTGAGCGTATACAACATACATTACACATTTCCATAACAAATATCAATTTTGCCACAAATGTTGTTCACTGTTATTTGTTGGTAATCGAGAGTAAGGTCATGATTTTATATAATTAGTGCATTTCAGTTAAATTTCCAGCCTCTTCTTGATTATTTGAACCACACTTTAATGTGTTAACTTTACATGAATTGCAAATAAAACCAAAAAAGCCAACTCTGCTCAACAAAAAAATTATATTTGCCGAATTTTAAGTCTTTAGGTCTAATTGTTGAAAAGGGGTATTTTTTTTATCTATAATACCCCGAGTTGACTTTTGAAAAAAAAAACCCTTCTTGGCCGAACTCTACGCAGCAAAAGTAATATATTTTCCAAATTTCTTAGCGGATCTCTACTATATGATAGGAACATGCCTGCGTAATTTCAAGTTTGTATGTTTAATAATCCAAAACGGGAGTATTTATCTCTAACACCCCTTTAACCCCTCGCAACCCCCTTAGAAGTATATTTGTGGAAAACCTCTTTTGTAGCGGATCTCTACTACATGAAAGGAACATGCCTGCATTATTTCAAATTAGTAGGTCTAATAATTCAAAAACGGGAATATTCACCTATAACGCCCCTTTAATCCCATTGCAATCTCACTTGGTGGTCTATTTTTACAAAACCTCTTATGTAACGGATCTCTACTCCATGAAAAACACATTCCTGCTAAATTTCAAAATTGTAGGTCAAATAAATCAAAAATGGGAATATTTACCCCTTTTAGCCCCTCGCAAACCCCCTTGCGGTCGATTTTCGCAAAAACGTTTCTTAGCGGATCTCTGCTACTTGAAAGCAACACTCCTACCAAATTTCAAGTCGTTGGATTAATAGTTCTGGAGATATCGTGATAAGTGAGTCGCTTTTCTCCCTTTTTTTTATAGATATAATTTGTGTAATAACTATATATACATAAAAAAAATTATATCCATTTCGTTTGAATTTTTCTTTCTTCATTTATGTGACTCATACAGGAAAGATAATCTCATGTTTTTAGCTAATGAAAAAGAAAGCGAGTTAAACAAAAAACTTGAATTCTTCATACATTGTTTTAAATTTTACACATTGTAACTTTATAATAAAATATTACAATATTGAGGGGGTTGATTATATTATGTTACAAATTATTATTTTTAAGTTATTTTATTAATATAATTATATTACATTTATTAATACTTATTAATATTAGAAATAACGAAATTGGTTTCTCTCATACTCATTGCAAACAAGTAAGAATATATTTTATTTAGATAAAATTATAACCTTATTTAGCTAAATGCAATAAGTATGGTCATATTTAATAACAGTGATTGAAGGAGGGAATAATAAGTTAAATGGTTCAAGAGCTAATTCCAGTTAAACTGCGCCAATTTAATAAAATAAGCTCAGATTATTATTATATTGTAACTAGTTGAATGAATGTTAATATAAATACAGCTTATTAATATTTATTTTTAATTCAATTTATATAGTTACATATATAATGAACATTACTTGATTAGTTAGAGTATATTCTTATTATTGTATGCAATATGATACACTATTTGCGAAATAACTTATTACATACAACCTAAATTGGTTTTAATTAATTCTCGTTCAATTATAATTACCATTGTGATTTCTTACTCATAATTACAAAACATAATACATACATTTACAAACACTTTTACGACTTAATTTTAGTGCTTATTTCTTTCGAATTAGCATGATTAAATAATTAGGAAGACTTGATTATATAAACCAAAAGTTGCTTTTCTTTAAGAAAAATTTAAAGTTTTCTATCCTTAATCTAAACAAATCAAGACAAAAGAATTTATAGAAATTTAAAAAAAATTTAGAATCACAAACTGTTGTGTTGAGAAAGAGAATGAAATTTAAACCACAATCAGTTGGGGGGGGGGGTATTCAGTTAATACCTTTTTCCCCGTAAAATATCCCTCGATAATTGTGGTGACCCATTGATTGTTACTCAAAACAATGTTGTGACCTCGATAGTCTAGTGGTCAGGGTCGCGAACTAGTGGCCAGTGTGTCATGAATTCGAGACCCAGTTCACTGAAGACTCACGGTATAGAGGAGCAGTTTTAAATCTGTCATTACTCAAAATCCACCTACGTCGGGGTGTGGAAGCTAGGAAAGTGGGGTGTCAGGTCAAAAGTCCTCCTCGTTATCTTACAGGGGTAGAAAAGATTTATCTTGCCAATAGCCCTCTAGTTGCTTGAAAGTGCAACGGTAATAAACATTCAACCACAAAGTGTGTGTGTGTGTGTGCGTGCGTGCGTGGTGCGTGCGTGGTGTGTGTGTGTGTGTGTGTGTGTGGTGTGTGTGGGCGTGCGTGCGTGCGTGTGTGCGTGTGCGCGCGCGCGGGTGTGTGTGGTGTGTGTGGTGTGTGGTGTGTGTGTGTGTGTGTGTGTGGTGTGTGTGTGTGTGTGTGTGTGTGTGTGTGTGTGTGTGTGTGTGTGTGTGTGTGTGTGTGTGTGTGTGTGTGTGTGTGTAACAAACTTTAACATTGTAGCCATTTAGCATCAAAGTTGCAACATTTTATATAAATGTACAAAAAAATGAAAGAACGTGTTATTTCAAGTTTCATATTTTCCAAAAACAACAAATTTATGGGGAAAATAAAAAAATCTATTTAAGAAATATATTAGTAAAACAAACAAAAATTCAAGAGCTACCTTTTACAGAATATTTGTGAACTTTTGAAAGATATTTCAGATATATCACGACAAAAAATTCTTAAAGAATAATTATTTTCTCAACAAATTGTCTCCGTGGGGTTAAGAGAGAAACGAAACTCAAATTCCAGGGTATAAATCATGTAGCTTGGCTTTGCTTTCACCTTTCCAACACCCTAAGGGAAAAAGCATCTCTTTTTTTATTTTTTAAACTACTAAGGGCGCATTTTTTGGCGTCAGAAGTGAATTTTTTGAAGTTTCACATCCAAGCATTTTAACGATCGATTTTCTGGAGAGAAAAAATATTTAGATATTTTTTTTATCAAAATACGAATCAGAGTTTCTTGGTTATTATCGAGACTTCACCTTCTCTGAAGTCAAGATTGATTTGATTATTTGTATTACTTTCTCTGTTAAAGTTGTCGCTATTCGGAGGTTGCAGGTGTGATTGAGGTCATCGAAGAAAGCAGACATTATTTAAAAAATTAATGCTTTTATTTCAGAATAATCATTTTATTATTAATCACAATTTAATAACATTGGGAGCTATCCTAATCTAAGCTTATAAGATTATAAAAGGCACACTTATCTCTTGATCGGCTTGTAGATAACTTCCCAGCTCTTTCCAAAACTGAACAGTCCTTTACACAAATCAGCTGCTTTATTATTTTCACTTTTCCGAATGGTAGTTATAGCTCGAATGATAACTTGAGAACGAACGACTCACTAACAACGATTAACGACTAGCAAATCATGATTAACTTTAACACACCACTTTCCAGGGTTCAAATAGCATTTACATAAGCATAAAAGTATCTCTAAGGGAAGTGATTTCAAAAGGGGCGCAACCTACTCTCAGCCCCGTCTAGAGGTGTGGGAGGAAGTGAAGGATGACTCGCCATAATATCTTTCAACTATTTATTAAACACATAAATTATCAACAGACTCAATTCTAATATCCAAACTAGAAGAGATGTTCTCATAATAAGAGCAATAGGAGAATAAACCACGAGAGAGGCGAATTATGAGAAGACTACTGTTATATATATTGATCCTCCTTTTTTGGGATCAATCCACTACTCTAAATATTTGAGTTGTAATTTAGATATGGTACCAATCGTCACTTTAATATCTTCAACTATCTAATCTCTGAAACGCGCTATCAAATATATTAATACCTGATTGGTAGCAATCTCTCCCCGTTGTCAGATTCTCTACATCTCAATCTCCATAGAACTCCGTCTATCCATCTAACTAGCTAGAAAACCTAGACTATATATGACCTACCTAATCTGCATATCACGGTTTCTTATTCAAAAGGGTTGGTTGTGATTAATTTCAATTGATAGCCCAAGGATTTCCCAAGAAGATTAGATGAAAAACATGTATAGATCCATCACAATTTTAAATTCAAACCACAATTAAAGAATAATTTCCCCAGGAGGATTAATTGCAAAACAGAGAATAGAACCCATCGCAAGGTTTCTTATACTTTAGAATAAGGGTGGTAGTCGAATGGTAATGTTTGCGAATTTTTTGGACCAGTCATGTTAAGGGAGAAACTAGGAGTTCGATTCTTGACTTTTACGTGACTTGAATCCATAAAAGGGGTTTTATATTAGTAACATGAAGGTCCCAGTTCATATATTGTCACTTAATTGTGGTTAAAAATCAAGAAAGTGGTCTTTGTATCCAGTTGAAATTATTCTGAGTATCATTCTGCCCTCAGTTTGTGCAGGGTGGAACAAATAAAAGTGGTATGGTTCGAGTGGATAGGATTTTACGTGAATGTAACGCGCATACCAAGTTATTTACTGGGATAATAAGGAATGGCTTGGACATGGATCTTTTTTTTTTCTGATGAAGCATGATTTCACCTGATGGGTTACGTCAAATAGCAGAATGACAGGACCTCGACAACGGAGAATCCTAGTAACTTTATCCATACATCATTGAAAAAGCAGATGGTAGGTTTTTGGTGTGAAGTGTCTACGCACCGCATTATTAGCCTCTCCTTCTTTCATCAGACTGTAAATTTGGAGCTTTACATTTTTAACGTTTTGCATCTATTTGTGACCTCATTAACTAAGGAGGAAAAGATACAATTATTTTCAACAGGATGATGCAACCAACCTTACAGCCCACCGAATTATGGATCACATTTACATAATCTTCATTCTTGACAGAGTTGTTAGCTAAAGGCGGTTTGGTCTCATCCTTAGCTTGTCACCAGGTCACATAATCCGTAAGTATGTAATTACTTTGTTGTGGGAAGTCTCAAGTCTAAGATACATCGAAACAACCCTCATAGTCTTCAAGAACTGCAACAGAACATTCCTGATGAGATTGCAGCAATTCCAGCAATACAACTTCCATCTGCCTCCCGCAATTTGCTGACCAGATTTTACAGATGAATAGTGGTCATTTTCAAAATCTGCTATAAGCAGGTTAGCGAACTATCTAATTTTCTTTGCCATGTTTCTTTATAACCTCGAACTCTGTTCCCCGGGCCACTTTTATTTGCCCCTCCCTGTAAGAATAATCTTCCGAAAACCAGCATTTATTCTCATTGTATGAGTGTTTAAAAATTGTTAACTCAGTGATGTATAACAGTGGTCCACAATCTCCGTTCCGTGGACCGGTCCATGGATCAAATGGTATTGAGCCGCCTAAGGAACATTAAATTATTACCATTTTACTTACTGTGACAATTTTCCATTTAAATCCCTTTATGTTACGTGTTCAACCCCTTTAAATTAATTTTTTGGTGTAACTGTGTACATATTTTATTCTGAAAGTAAATGAGAATCGGGTATTATGGAATTGTCGGGTAATATATAATAACAGGTTTTGGCTCTGCTTGTTGTTGCTAATGCGTGGAAAAACTTTTTATTGCTGAAGAAAGACTATCATGCTTTGTAGTGAAAATCAACCACTTGTCGTTGCCATATCACTCACTACAGAACAAAGTGCGCGCGTTTTGCGCTTTTCAAAACTTTTTCAGGTAAGTTTTCAAACATTTTAAACTGACGATACACATGAGACTTGAACATTAAAGTTAAATATAAAAAACACAAAAAGAATTTTATTTTGTAATACTGTGGTTGATTTTAGCTGACAATGTTTAGTCCTCAGTTAAAAGGCTCATTTTCCAAAGTCGCGTGTCGGGTATTATGGAATACAAGATATTCCATAATACCTCTGACTCATTTCACTCTGATGTATCATTTCTAATAGACTATGCCATCAACTAAGGAATTAGAAAACAAGGAGGCTGCGTTAAAATTATTAAAAATTGACCGATCTTTGACAATAAAAAGGATGGGTAGCACTGATGGTATAAGACTGGATATAGGAAATTTATGATCATTAACTATGTCGAGACTCAAAGGTCCTCCTTTTGGTGTGGTGTAGAAATTTGGAGAGGAGGTGCCAGCTCAGGTGTTAACATTATATTATTTAAAGGCTTTTAATCCCTTCAGTACCGGCAAAAGAAGAAAGAAGTGTTTTCCCAGACACACGCGTTCCACTTTTGGCGTTAAAGCTACAATAAGATTTTAATCATAAACCGTACAAATTATAAGGATAAGTATTAAATTCTGTATATGATGTGAATCCCTAGTAACTTTTAAACTTCTTAATTTAGCATTGAGAGTTTAATTATCAAATACATTGTGCAGTACTAATACATTTGTAAGTATATTATATCAGTGTAATGTGTATTTTATTTTTTATTATGTCCGAATGTGTGTTTTGATTTGCTTCCTTTCAGTAAATTTTGAATTTTTTTTAATCCTTTGTTTGACTTTTCAATATGCTCGCCCCCCCCCGCAAGGATATCACTCCCACAGTTTGAGAAGCGCTGCTGTCAATCTTAAATGCAATCAAATGCGCTAAAATTTATATTTTATTATACAGTAGAACGTCGTTCATCCGAATCAATTGGGCGGCCACCGTTCGGAAACGCGATTGTTCAGATAACCAAAAGCTGAATGCGATCCAAGCAATATATGATACTGGACACTGTACAAATATTGAAAATCATCACATGAGGGAATCGTGCTTGAAGAAAAAGCAAAAAAGGTGCAAAACGTTGCAATTTTACCTTGATTGTGGAAAAAATTCCTTTATTTTTTGCTGCACCATTGTACACCTTCGTTTTTTCAATGCAAGGTCTCTGATTCTCTTTAGCAGCAGTAGGTGAATAGGAAGCACTCTGATTGTTATTCGTACCACTCCATAGCTGTCTCTAACACAAAAAACGCGTCAGCATTTGCTACTTTCGTTGTTGTTGTCCTCGTCTTCATCCGTTTCATCGTCGACAGGGTCGAATTCTCTATGCATGGAAGTCACAATCTCGTCAACATTTAGCATTTGAAATCTGCATTGCATGCCATCCAGGTTTCTACATCAACAAAACTCAACAAAAGGGCATGTATACACCCCCTCTCTTGGAAATAAACTTATCTAATATTCCACATAGATGTTTACCAAATCACACTACTGAAATTCCCGAAATATCCCTTACCTTGGGTCTTCCCGTCACTTTTTGGCCCCACGCGAAACAACTGTTGAGCATTGCACTGTTCGAGAACGTTTCCGGATTTGACTCTCCGGATAATAAACGTTCGGATAAACGACGTTCTACTGTAATTAATAATATCTGAATATACAGAACAAATCTTTTCACTATATTTAAGAAAACCATAGAAATTTTAAAGAAAATGATTTAATTTTAATAAAAAAAAGCGCTCTTTTCACTATTTTCGCCATGATGATTAAAACAAAATAGACGCAAAACTTACACAATACTATCTGGCAAATATCAAACGATAAATTTACTCTCACATAAACTTGATGCGGTACTAACTGATACAAATCTTTTAAATAACAGTTAATGTATCGTTTTTTTTTATTTTTGATTAATCCTTGTAATGCTTTTTGCTTTCTTAGTATCACTTTTGTATTATGTTTCTGTTCTTATTGTTGTGGCGATTCTAAATGCGGTAGCAAGGAAAAAGAATCGTTTGTTCTTATTGAATTAAAAATGAGTCACAGTAAGAATATTTTTTTATCACTAAAAATGAGTCATCGCGTTTGTTCTGTGAAGATCTGCTTTTTAAATGCTTTTTGAGTATTAAAATTACTGATGTAAATATAAACCACAAATAAAATAAATACTGAAACTGCTGTCAAGAATGTCTGATGCCTAATAAACTAATAAGTTTTCCTTCTTCCAACTTAGTCAGAAATCCAGAGCGCAATAAATCACAAACCCTTAAATGCCCGATTCTCTCGAAAAATCTAAACATGTGTAGTTATTTACATCCATAAATATCCCGGATCTAATTTTAAAAAAACTCGGAGCCAAAAGCTCATATTAAAATTCAAAGTATTGTGAGAGAGAGAGAGAGAGAGAAACATTATTCGAAAAAAAAACGGACTTGAACCACCAACTAGTGCCTTGTAAAAATTAATATAAAAAAGTTCCAAACTCTGATCGCACCGGTGTGATCATAGACCTCAGAGAAGGGAAAGCGCATTCACATATTTGATACCTTGGGCCCTGGAGGGACAAACAGGTAATCACATATATGGGATCATGATCTTGAACGGGTTAAATGACTGCTGCGGACGTCTAGTGGTAAAAATGTCGCAAGCTCATGGACAGCGTGTCATGAGTTCAAGCCTAATGTCAATGAAGACCCGTCGTGTAGAGGAGCCGTTGTGCGTTAAATCTGTCCAGCCTGATTGTTCTCCCGTTTGAGTGATAGTTGGGAGAGGGAGTTCTCTAGCTCAGTTGTCGTCCTCCTGACTTGAACATGGTTCAAATTTATGAGACCCGTCGCAAATAGGCCTCGTTCAGCTTTATAGTTATACGTAAATATAACTCACACTCTCATTCATGAAGTTCATTGTACTAGATCTATTTTGGGGTCAAGTATATTAAATGATAATAAAGAAAAACTCCTTCACAAAGAAAGGAAATAAGTAAAAAAATATCTGTAATATCTGTTCAATTTAAAGTCGCAAAAGTATATGTGTTACGCATGTCAAGTTCACAAAATAGACATAAACAGATTTTTTAGACATTAAGAAGATATGGTACCCTAAATATCATTAAACTGTCGAAAAAAATCTTATTGGCTTATTTGATATCCCGAACCTTTATAAATAAACCTGCAAAATTTCAAAGCTTTACCTGCATTTTTCATTAAGTAATGGAGCAATGTTTGATGCTAAACAGCAAATAGCACGCCTACATTTCAGATTAGCCTGATTAAAAATGAATTAATTATTTTTCTAATGCGCATCAATGAGATTGACATTATATATGCAGTAATAAATCATTTTAAGAAAGAATTGTGCAATTCATGCAAAAATTCTAGTATGTGAATTATTTACTGAAGATCAAATGAATTTGGTCAAAATTTAAAAGGTGTGCGTGCTTTTTATGATATTATTATGAATGAAATTAAAACTTGAAAACGGATTCTCCCAAAGCACAAATACTAAATATCATTTTGATAACTCAGATAATTAAAAATCTAATTCGCAAGAATAGAAAAACTCTCCCATTTTTATATATTTGTTTTTGGTGATATATATATATATCCCATGCGTGCGAGATTCAACACTTTTATTATTAAAATATTTTAAAGTATTTATTTAAACAAATGCACATATACAGTTCTTAGATTTTGATGTATTTTACCTATAAATTGTTATTTGATTTTGCTTTTATTCGTGTACAATATTTAACATGCGAAGGCTTTTAAAATCATGGAAATAAAAAATAAAGGCATAAACATCTTTTGTACATGTTGTGCATTACATCTGAGTATGGAATTAGTTCTGAAGTGTGTGTATTTATTTTTTATTATAATTATTAAGATAAAGTTTTATGAAATATTGATCTTTCATTCGTTTTTTTTCTATGTATTCATTATGGCAGTATAGTGTTTAATTGTTCTACATTTGTGCAATTTTTTATGGTAAGTAGTTTTAAATAAGCTAATTAACAGTTCATAAAAGTTTCAGACTATTCGATGAATATTATATCATGCTATTTATGGAATGAAAACTTCAAACTCATATTTCTCCATGTGGAATTTTTGTACATATACTGTTATTCAAAACCCTAAGGTTTTTTTGATAATTGCAGTATGGGTTTGAAATTTTTTATACATGTTCTGAAATGTATGTTTTGTAAAACTGTGCATTGAATTATCTCTAGCATGTTTAGTACTTTTTCTAAAAAATTTCAAAGTCAAAATTAACGTTTTTTTGAGAATTTTTGGGAGTTTAACTGCAGAAAAAATTAAAGAGCAGCAGCAGAAAAAACCCCATGCACAGTTTTATGTAGTATAGTATAAGGTACTTGGAAAAAAATTTTGAATAAAAAGAGACATATTTAAAAAAGCCTTAAAAATTTAAAAAATACTTAAAAAAGCCAAAAAAATTTAAATTTTACAAACATTTTGCCACAAATTAAAACTTTTTTGCATGGAATTATTATTTAATATTAACCTTTATGAAATACAATTAAAACCAAATATCAAATATTAAAAATAAAAAAAATTGTGAAGATGGTACCATATCGCCTTAACAGACATCTTTTTAAATAAAGCTTCTGTATTTAACATTAAATTTGGTAATGTATTGTAAGCCACATAAGCAAACATTGTATTTAAAGTTAATATTTTATACCGAAGAAATAAATTGTCTGGTTGTGCCAAATGGCTCCAGTCTAATGACTTTCCGAAAAGGCATACATTTTAAAAGCATACACACAAGACTTGATTAGCGTTTCTTCTTAATTTCAAAACCAGAGAAGCTGATGCCATTTGGTCGTAAGTAGTCGCTTTACTATATCCTGACCTCACTCATATAGCTGTAGATCCATCCATTAGCAAGTATTTTCAGGTTAAGGGGTCGTTCGTGTGCAACCTACATACATAAATAAGTATATAGTAAATTAATCAAATTAATAACTACAGTAGCTTAATCAAATTCATAAAATTCCGCTTTTTAACCTTTTAAGATAACTAAGTTAGCTTCTGCAGTTTTCTTTGTTAATTTTCATGTGTGTTTAGTTTAAGTGATGAAGTACTATAACATGCAAAGAAATTCTATTTATGCATCTTAATTTTTTATCAACCTTAAGAGGAGGGCAGCTTCTGCTTTTGCTTCTAATTTTCTGGACATTTGCATTACTAGAAAACTTCATCTCCTAACTAAATCTAAAATAATGCTATTTTTTTTAACATCAGAGTTATAGGTAAGATTGAGTTAAGATGTTGTAGATCTCCCAACCAAATGAAGCTCTCGTTTTTAATGCGATCTTTCCAAAATATTCAAAGAAAATCCTCGAATTTCTTGACTTTCAACAAAAAAAAAACTTCTTAAATAGACACCAATAAATTGATCTCTCAAATTCAAATTTGTGAAAAAGTGTTTTAAATAAAAAATAAAGTAACTTATAAATATTATAAAAAATTTAACTCATTAGGAATTATTTATGAAAAAAGTATAAGTTTATCATATAATATTTTTGCAGTATTTTATCATAAATTTCCTTACCTCAAATTTGAAATTATACGAATGGAGTTTAAAACATATAATATTCTAAGCCAAACCATTTCTTATTTATTGCGAATCTATGAAGATAAATTTCAAATAGTACAATACAATGGCAATAACTTTTAACAAATATCATTGCATTATAAGAAATAAACATTTTCATATGCAAACATTTCAAGAAATATTGTCTCTGCCTAATAAAGTAGATATTTAAATATTAATTTATACTCTCAACAATCATCTCTAAATATATAAGGTACCTGGAGCAATACAATAAATTATTCATGGCAATTATCTTTCTTCTGATTTATTATTATCTTCTTATTTCATCTAATAATACCAATGTGCATCATTATTATAAATTTACTCACTGTTTTCTGTTATTTAATTTTTTTAATCTTTTTTCACTTTTCTTGAAAAGTATACTATATTTTCATCCAAAAAGAAGATAAATATTATAAGGATTGAGTATTATTCTTACTCTAATGAAAAACTTTGCATTTATTATCTACTGTATCCCAAATGTTAAATTATGTATTATATACAAATATCCATTTATTACTGTATTAGAGCAATGACAAATACTGAATATTTGTACAGGAATGAATTTTCAGTAAAAATATAGAATTCATTTCAGCAACTAAAATCGAATAAAAACGAGAATAAACATAGCGCAGCTTTTCCGCCGAATATGCATAGATCGATCCGTCTCTAAATGAAGCTATTTTTAGTTAATCTTGTTTTCAAATTCAAGGAGTTTCTGCTATGAACAGATCTAGAAAAGGTATTGATCTGCAAAATCTATCCTTTTCAACCTTTCAACAATTTAAATTTAAAAACTGTAAGTTTTTTTTTTTAAATTTCGTATTTCAATAGTTTGCTTAAGAATATTTTGGCTATACAGAACATTAGGTATTTTGGTACTTCTAGAAGCTCATAATATACAGATATATTTTTTTACTATTATTTTAGATTTATACTTTGGTTTTTTTAGGGAATTTAATATATTCATATCTATAATTAAACCACTGGTATTATTGGATCATTATTTATATTCAAAATGTCATTTATTTTCACTGTAAATATACAACAATCTGTTATACTTATTTGATTGTTCTATTAAATATATTGTTATGAATTTTTTATAATTAATGCTTAAAATAGTGTAAATAACTTATACACGTATGTTCAATACGTTAATATTACCTTCTGTTGTATTTATCTTATGATAAAAATTGTAATATTTGCAAGCAACAGTGTGCCCTTGCATTATAATGGCGTTTCAATGGAAACAGCGAAATACTGGCGATAAAGCCAAGTTGGCATTAATTTCGGTGACCAAATTTGGGAAGTTAGAGACTTTTTTTAGTGACTTTACTATCATATGGATACTTCTGGAAACTACTGGCGAAATCTATTAACATCGCAATCTATGACGTAAGCCGGTCTTTCGGGAAAGAGTTACATGGCCTCTCTCTCCGAAGGAAGCCAGCGGAATGCCTGCAAACAAACTATTTGTGGCCTAAACACACTGGACCCACACCTGGAATCACCATGGAGTCTGGTCTGGGGAGAAATTTCCTAAGACAGCAGGAGCCCTCTCATGGATATCCCAAAAGCAATGACTGCAAATTTGTACGTCAGTCTGGTAACCTGCCATTCATGAACAGCATTCAAGGGGGAATTTTCCAACAGAATAACGCCCGCCCTCCCACCGCTGCTGTAACGCAACGTGCTCTACAGTGTGTTGACTTTTTTCCTTGGCCTTCGAGATCACAAGATCTGTCTCCAAATGACCTAGTATGTGATATTATTAGACGAAAACTCCTACATCATCAACAACCAGCACTGGCAGTCCCAGTGTTTTCACAACAAGTTCAACAAGCATGAAACTCCATACCATAAAGTGACATTCGGCACCTTTACGACACAATGCATGCACACTTACATTAAAAATTCTGTAGGTTACACCAACTATAAATTTAACAGAATTTCATATTTGAAATACAGTTTCTCGTGCTTAAACTAACCTTTGTTCTTGAAAATTTAATCAATTAAACATGTTAGCTAGATAATTGCATTGTCCAAATTTCATTACTCTACAATAATTTTTCTTGGTGTTGAGATTTTTTCCCGTCAGTGTATACAAAACAGACGGCCACCCATCTGGTTAAGTAGTTAGTGCTTTTGACTGCTGTGTCGTTGAGCCTGAAACTGAATCCCAGAGAAGGCATGGATATTTATAAATGTATAGTGCCTTTGAGGCAGGGTGCTGCTCTAAATAGTCGTCGAGGGTCCTATCGTGAGATTGGTGGTATAGGGAGAGAGATCCCTGACTATCCCCAGGGTGTTCTCCCTTAAAATTTGGGGGGGTAGGAACCCATCCAAATCATACTGTCACCTGTATGATGCTCAAAGCTACGGCTGATGTCAAGTGAACAACTAGGCCTTTCCAATGATTAATTCCGTGAGCCACGACCTGACAGGTGATATTAGAGACAACGCAAAACAGACACCGTCATTATTTTCCTCATATGAAAAAACTTTTTCCTAAATTATTTAGCCTGTCTTTTATCATTTGTCAAAATTACTGTTACATAAAAGTATCCTCGAAAGATATTTGAATCGATATAACATTTAATTCTTTCTAGCTTTATTAATAATATTTTTCTTGAACTACATTTCTTGTGCAGGATATTCAACAGCTCAATTTTTTTTCTAAATCAAGGGACCAATTTTAGTTAAGTATAAAATGTATTTTTAGTATCTAAATTGTTTGTTACTACTTTCACATCATTTAGGGGGGAAGGGGATAAAAACTAAAGGAACGCAAAAAATATTTTTATTCTAGAAATGTCTTGCTAATTTGCTATATCATTCAGTTAGTTCTATGAAATAAGTATATCGTAACTTTATTTATTGCAATATTTTCTATCAGGATCCATAAGGTTGAAGTGAATATACTGACATGATTTTTATTCATATTTTATTCCTATTTTATATTTGTTTTAAATGAAGTAAAAGAATGACGATCCTCAAAGAAAAATGTATGAACCTATAATTTTAGTACTTTAGCAAGAATCAGTATACAGTATAGCAGATAGAGTTATTCTTTTTCAAAAGTATTCAAAATCTTTAAGGTATAACTAAATACAGTATTATTTAAAAAGACATGAGAAATTTTTATTTTCAAGATTTTTATGGAGTTTTTACTTTCAAATAAACCCCAACCGTCCTATACTCATCCGAAAAAAAGAATATGATACACTGCAAGACACTGAAAATGCAGCCGTAAGAATGGCAAGAAAGCGAAATAACTTGATAGAGAGACTGCAACAAACACGATAAGAAAATTTATTTTAAAATCATACTTATAACACAAATCGAGAACAACATCAACTCAATAAATTGCAGCACCACAGTGTGAACCACAGTACACGAAGCATCATTTCTAAGAACAGAATAAGTGAAAGTTTAGAGATGGTTTCCTGGGGAGTGTGACTCTCCATTCCCTGCCAACCATTTGCCACAATCCGTCTTGTGAATGTGATAATAGTAGGGCATGCAAGCAGGTTTTATTGTGTCTTAGGCATGTTTGACTGGTGAGAGATAACAGGAAATAGAGCACATCTTGTACATCATGCAGAACATGATGGACGATGCGTGGAGTGTGTGGTTGGGCATAACCCTTCTGGTAAAAGGCACTAGGCACCTCTAGGAAGAAGTGTCATTAACTGCATTACATCTTCTACGAATCATTGAGGCATAATATTGTGCCCTGAATATAATCCAAAGGTGGCTCGCTCTTGTACATGATGATGCTCCAAACCATGATGCCTCTACTGTTTCCAAGATGCGTCCGTATTATCAGAGACGTATCGTACGTGACGATTTTCATCAGACAAATAGAAGCGTTACGCAACTCAAAGCACGACCTCGTGCCGTTCTATCTCCCACGTCGTTCTAGTCTGACACCATTGAAAATTAAAACATCTGTACTGTGAGATCAGTAGTATTTTTGAATGGACCCCATGAGAGCAGGTTCATTAAAATCCAACTAATTAATCACTGACAACGATATAGAACCATCAAGAGTGCCCCACACATTCATAAAATAACAATACTAGTAACTTGTGAAGTACCCTTCACTTGTCGGTGGATGCATCAATCTAAGCTTGCTGACGTAACTATAGGCATCCTTGATCAAACTTGAAACATTCACTTGTTCAAAACATTTTTAACCTGACAAGTGCTCAGAGCTGGTCCACAGACTGGGTCATTATCAGCTAAGATTTGATGCATAGAGCAATCTGTCATTTTGAGTATAATGACAATACCCCTCATAAAATTGCCTGACTGCAGGAACTGCCTCTATTGGTACGACATGGCGGTATCTGCTGTTACATGTGTCCTCTGAGACAAGAAAAAAATGACCACAATGATTTCTTTGAAAAAGTAAAGGCCTGGATATTACTCATTCTGCAAATTTTCAATAAACATGTGCTGGATAGCTGTGCATGTCCTATTATTTCCATCACTCGACGAGGGCTGTCTTATGCTCAGATTTGTATAATTTACTAACCACTCTTTGGCGTTGCATTTTCAATGCCCTATATTGTATTAACGGCCAAATAACAAAGCTACTCTTGATTTACACAAAATTTATGAATCTCGATATATATTTAATATATTTCACAATATAAAGTTAAAATTATGTTGTAAAATTAAGGAAACATGCTTCTAATTAAACATGTTCCATGTTGAATTTTCAGAATTCTGTGTATTTGTTCCATGGTTATTACATATGATATTGTTACTTTAGTTTTTTCGCTTTCTACATTGATATTAAAACAATAGATATTAAATTTAAATGAATCTCTCTATACATAAAAAGTTTTTTCTTGATAATATAATAAATTCAGTTATTTATCTCACTCACAAGAACAAGAATAAAATGCACTAAGTCCAGTTCAGTGTTATGGTTACAAATTGAAAATAAGGTGCAATTTTCAGTTCAATCAACTACTTCCAGCTCTAAAAGATCAACACACATTGCAACATAAAAAAAATTAATGGAAATTGAAAATTGAAGAAGTGCGTTTGTTATTTGTTATCGAACCAAGTACGATTGAGAACAGAATATATGCAAGGATTAAAAAACCATGTATAAATCTTTATATAAAATATGTCTGTATAAAAAGTTTTTCATGATAATGTAATGAATTCATTTATTCATAAGGTACAGTTAGTAAAAATGTGTCGCAAAAAGTTGAATTTAACTGAAAAGGAGTACCAAGAACGAATTTTTTGAAAAAAGAACAAATGAAGAAAGTGTACGAAAGACAGAAATTTTTAAAGAAAAGATTAGTTGAAAGTTTACATCTTGAACCGTTAGAAAAACTTCGAACCAGACTGCGTTTTGAAAACTTTAATCCTGAACATTTAAAAAAACTTCGAATCAGACGGAGAACAAAATGCTGAGAGGTAGACTTGAAATTTAATTTTTCCTGGTTATAATATATTGAGAAAAAAAATAGAACTACAAAATATATGTAAACAATTTGAACAATGAAGATGAGCAATTGTATAATTTGTTCAATGGGGTTTATTCCGTCATTAGGTGGTCAAGGGGTACCCCTTCTAGTATTTTTAAAGGAATAATCTCCATTTGAAGAATAACCATTAACAATCAAATATTATTTAATTAACCTATTGAATTCAATTTTTTCATCGTAGAATGTTATGAATTAAAGATATTATAAATATCATGTGCTTAAAATGAATCAAAAAACTATTCTTTATATTAAGAGTAGAATTTTTATTTAAAAATTTCCAAATGTATTGAATGGCTTAAGCCAATGATATATATTATGCACAAAATATGAATCTAATTATGTATTTAAGAATATCTATCAAAAGCAATATAATGCTTTCAAAGTATGTCCAAACAAATTTTAAAATTGACATTCTTAAGGAAAATTGCAATTAAGAAGGAATTACAGTAGTCATTTTTTAATGAAATAGTTTCTCATACATTCAGATAACAAAATAATTTAATTCAAATTTTAATCTATCTGTCACATCACTCGATAATTACTAAAAATATTTCCAGAACTAAGATTCATGTGTACAAACAGAAAAAATGTTGAGTAACTATGCAGCCAAATTAAATAGCACACTGTATTCATTTTTCCAGCAAGCATTTCTAGAATAAAAAATACAAAATATTCAAGAATTCAATATTAAGATACTGAAGAAGTTCTATAAATTTTTATGAATGCTTAAGATATTTCATGATAGATATTCATAAATATACAATTATCTTTTTTAAACAATCATTTGCTTTGGTCAAGTATAGAAAATAGTTTTTCTTTAAAGTTAATTTTTTTATCGTTAGTGTTAATTTGGACAATTTAGTTAAGTAAAAATATTTACACACAAAAACTATTAAAAAATATTTACTGTATCATATGATGAGTCATTTTAAATAGCCTCTTACGAATTGCTAAAATTAGCATTTTAGCCTTAAATTTATTAACGTTTTGAATAAAACATTCGCAGAAGAATGCAAATTTATACTAATGTTTACTAAAAATTTAACAAATAATGCCAAAAATATGTTTTTTATTGAAAACATTTATAAATCTCCCCCACAAACTGTCACACGGGCTTACAGAAGTAAGTATCAAACACACATTACAAAGGGAAAGAATTAAAGACAAACATACAATAAATTTACAGAACTTTTCAAAATCACTTCTGGTGGAAATATGTAGGTGAAAATTCGAAGGCCAATTTATATTAACTTGGAACGCAGAAGGAGCACTTGCTCTATATTTTCCTCGCCAGCAATATTATAATCAAGGGAAATTGAAGAAATCAAATTAATTGTGTTCAAATAGCTTTTAAAATTACCATGACCACGAAGAAATTGGGTTATTTTGTTATTAGTATAAAAATGATGGCACAACAGTTTCTTAATAATGGTTGGAAAAAAATTTCTTCGTTAAGCTCCCTTCATAATTATCTTATAGAGAGAATTGTTTTTAATTATTATTTGATTACTTTGTGAATACAATTACAATTTTAAGCATATATCGTTATTAATTAATTTAAAAAATTCTAAAAGCATTTTGTAAAATTTAAAATCATTTATTTTACTAAATAAATTTATTAACAAAGTAATTAAATACATTTTATTAATTTATTTAGCAATTTCAATTTAAAAAGAAGAATTTCGTGAATAATTAAATATATTTAGCATAAAAAAATATCCTTCACAAAAATTAAAATGCTTTTCAATTAAACCCGGAATTCATAAAAATGAAGCCTTATTTCAAGTTTAAGCTTGGATAAAGCGTAATACGTAAAAATGCAATGCGTTTCATCGTTTGTGAGGCTGGTAAAAAAAATCTTCTTTATTGTTGTCTCAGGTGTTCAACGAAAATATCTCATTGTTGTTAAATCCCTTGTAAATGTGTTTCCTATTTCTGATATAGGGACAAAAGGAATAAGCAAAATATCAGAAAATTTTTGATGTCTTTTCATTGCCTCAGAAAGCTCATTTTGTTTCTATAAGGTACAGAAAAATTCCTGACTTGTATATATATCCGTTTCTAAGAACAAATTCATAAATTTCTAATTGTTAATCTAATATAAAATATTATATTTCACAGGTTTGCTTTTACATGGTTAAAATAAAGTTTGTATAGTTTATTTGAAAAGTTATGACATTAAATTCAACATTTCTTCTATATTTAAGTCCAAATTAGGTGAACAATAGTAATTTCAATATTAAATAATTTTTAAGACATGATATTTTAAATTAAATAAAGAAATTAAAAAAATATCTAATTAAGGTCGATAATTATTCATAAATTAAAAATTAATTTCATTGATTCTACAAACAGGTGTTTGTGAAAATATTCATTTCACCTTTCTTAATTATTTATAATAATGTGACTAGTCATGATATTTTTAATGATTTTAATTATTTAACATGTTTCATATAATATTCTTATTTATAATAAGAAGGTAGCATTAAAATAACTCTTTATCATTTCAACGAAATTTTGCTTCATATATATTAATAATATTTACAAGCCTCCTATAAAATATTTTCTTTATATCTTTGTGATTAAAATTTAGCTTTAAATTTCGAACAAGTTTCTGTAGTAAACAGTTTTAAAATTATATTGTGTGTGTGTGTGTGTGTGAAAAAGAGAGAAATTTTTCTTTTTCCATTACTTATTAAAAATAAAATTAATCCCCGTTGATTCCATTAAAAATATGAAAGGGGGTCAGTTCACAAAAGTTGGTGCGAAAACAAGGATTTTTCAGTTTTATTGGAAAATAATCTTAAATGCTTTCTGCTTCTAATGTAATATAAACTTTTACTTTAAATATATTTAAAACATTTTAGTAATCCAAAAACTATTGCACTGGTATACACTATTTAAAGGTAAAGGTGTTTACTCTTTAAATTGTAACTTCTCAAAACTGTAAATTATAACACAAAAGGAACATTTTTGAAAATTCTGCTCATCTTATAACTTTGAAATTTTGCATATATATTAATACATATATTAATATGTATGCAAAGATTCATCCATAAATAAATGTTTCATTAAAAGATTTTTTTGTCCAAAATGTTATTCAAAAAAATTATGATTTAAAATAAACATAAATCTTCTTCAATTGGAAGTTTTCCAATGTTACCCCTCATAAGAATTTTAAGGAAACTACTCAACATATTCAAAAGTGTTCCTATTAAAATAATACCATAAGTGCATATAAAAAATTAGTAACTGTACGGAAACAATTGTTTTAAAAATATTCTTTATACTTATTCCTTTGTAACATTGAGGAGATAAAGAAAATGCTGCATAAAGTTTTACCCTTTTGAAAGGAAAATTAAGTTCGAAATGGACATTATTAAAAAATCATTGCTGTAGTATAAATATAATCATATTTAGATCTTTATATATACTAGAGAATTTTATGTTTCCTTCAAATTATTTTTCAGTCTATATACCGGAACCTAATTGTTTATCATTGCAACAAAATAGTGTATGGTAAGTTAATATTACTAACAAATCTCAAGAAAACAAAATATTTTGATTGGCTTACACCACAGAAAAACTCATTTTCTGTGCAAGTAATCCATTTTGACTAAAGTTTAATTTGAAAAAACAATTCTACTGTTGCCAACGTCTGAAACAGAAAAATACCAATAAAAGCGGGGTTTTTTTAATGTTTTTTTCTTACATAGTGAATGTGTAAATAAGGAAGACTCCAATCCATTTTATTACTTTAAATTGTAAAAAAGTATTTATTGTTTTATATGTAAAATATATATGCGAGCTTAGTTTTTTATTATATTTCAGTAATAGTTTTCTTTTAGACAAATTATTTATTAAAAACCTTAAAAATATAAGAAAATGCTGAAATATTATTAGCATATAGTATTATTTTCTTGTCGAATCTTTTTTATACAAGGCGTGACAGTTAAATTTCAGTCTTGCTTATCCCTAGTCTTTCTAAAGGGCACAAAGGTTGAGGCAAAATAGAAGTCTCTTAAAAAAGACCCAAAGAACAAGTGACCTTCATGGCTGACTTTTGAATCCCTCCTGAGTCTTTACCTCTGTAATTCACAAAGAATTTTAAAATGCAAATCGTTCTTAAAGTATTTTCCACGTAAAATTTCTTTTCAGTGGATACTGGCTGACTGTGACATTGCTGGGAATGAGCATGCAAAGAAGAATAGAAATCACACACAGAGATCATCAAGTGCTGACACCGAGAAAGTACGGAGAAATTTCCATGGGCAAAAAAATATACACTCGAAAAAATCCCGTGTAACGCCGTGCCATGCAGCTTAGTATTATAAAAATTACGAAATTTAGTCCTTTTTATCTTCTACAGATTTTTATATTTGCTTCAAATTATTTTTCAGTCTGTATTCTACATTATATCGTAACTAATTGTTTATCATTGCAGCAAAATAATGTATGGTAAATTAACATTACTATAGATCTAAAGAAACAAACTATTTGATTTGATTTATGCAACAGAAAAATTCATTTTCTGCGCAGATGATCCACATTGTACCTCAACTAGTCTATGTCTATTATTCCAAGAGAAATTCAGCATTTCTGTAGAATATCAATTAGTCTACACTCTGAACATTCATTAAACGCTCGCTTGCACGTAATTCAATAATGAGAAAGGTTGGATACTGAGACTATTTACTTGATGCAATAGAAGTGTTACGCTGGACACGCCAAGAATAATTCAGATAAGCAGTACATGAAAATTTATTTATATAGTGCTCCATATAAGTTTATCACGTGTAACGGATAAAATATTTTCTACATGGTAAAGTATAGAGTAAACATAGTCTGTTATTGTAGACCGCCCAAAATGTTTTGTTATTTAAAGAATGTATGAAATATTTTATTGAAATTCAAAGGCACCTAATAGCAGCTTTTGTAACTCATAAATAAAAAGTGCACAGTGCAAAAACCCTCAAAAATTTTACTCTATCACATTAAATCAAACATAACCTTTGCAGAAAAAAGGATTAAACTTGTGTTATTTCAAAATATTGGAAAAATATTCTTGATAGAAAGGAGCAACATTGGTTGTGCAAATAGAAAAGAAAAGAAAAGGAAATTCAAATAGAAAAATACTTTAATAATAAAATCATATTCTAATTTTATCAACATAAAACGATTGGTATATTTTATTACGGTACTCCTATTTTTTTTTTAAATTATATCATTTTTTTCTAAATACATTAACTAGCAAATAACCGAACACTTCGCTGAGGACTTCATGATATTGTAACTCTCTATACATTTTTAGGTTATTATTACTTGTATTATTGTTTAAGCTTTCGATTTACTGAAAATCATTCTAATAGAATTAGCCTTTTCATTTAAAAATTTTAAAAAAGGAGCTTCTGAAAAGAACTATATATATATATATATATATATATATATATGATTAACATCATTGTAACACTTTCAAAGCTGATTTTCGCAAGACCCGTTTTCAAGGAATTTTTACTCAACAAAATAAACATGCTTGTCGATTTTCAAGACGAATAGTTCAAGAATGGGATACTTTGTATGACACCCTCGCAATACAGTGGGGAGTCTATTCCTTCGCATCCCGTTCTTAGTGATTTCCTCTCACCAAAAGAAACATGAATGCTAAATTTCAAGCAAGCCGGTCTAATAGTTCAGAAATCTTGTGATGAGTGAAAGAATCGCGATTCCCCTATGTATAGTAAGACCGAAAAATTTCATATTTAATCTCAATTTTTTTTCATATATCAAAATCTTAATTTGTATTGGTGAAAAATGCATGCATAATATGTTGAATGCTTCCAAACATTAAACTCATTTATTGTAAATGAGCTTACGCCGTAAGAAATTTTCTATTTAAAAAAATTATTTCTTTAATTTTCCTCTTCTCTAAAAATAAATACAATGTAGCCTAAAACAACGCATTTCCTTAAAAAAAAAAGTTATCAAATTATCCTTAAGGACTATGATTAGATACTGAAACTTCTACATCCATTGTGTTTTGAGAAATTTTTTTTTTGACAAAGCAATAAATCCTGACGTATTTTATTAGCAATTTTTTCCTGAATATTATACACCAGGATTTATTGTTCATTAGCGTTACGTGTCATTTTTGAATTTAAATACTGATTATTTACGTGTTACTTGAAATTATTTACGAAGCCGTGACTACAATATAAACTGTTTAAGCGAAGCGACGAATACTGTCACTAGCAAAACAAGTACAATATTAAAAAAAAATGACTGATTTTAAAAAAGGATTATTATTGTTGTATTATTGTTAAAATAATTATGCGATATTTGTACTATTTTTCGATTTTCCTCAACGTTTTTGTCGTTTAATTTTTCAATTCCTACTATTAGCTCACACTCTCTATATTTATCTTGTTCGAATTTTCAATCGTTAATAAAATGCATTTTAAAGCACTCAATTGAGCTGAAATTTTATACACACGATAATTTTGGATGAAAATACAGAAATTTAATTATAATTAACAAAAATTAATTGATTAAAACTAATTATTCAAAGAAATACAAATACAGCCACATTGGCATCATTTTTGGCGACTAAGCGACCATTTTGGCGACTTGTGTCAAAACTTGAAAAGCTTTCTTACTCACATTTTAAAGCACTCATTTGAGCTGAAATTTTCTTTATACTATTGTTTTGGGTAACAATACGATAATTTAATTATAATTAAGTAAAATTAATTGACTGAAAATAATTATTTAAAGAATTACAGATACAGCCACGTTGGCTTCATTTTTAGCGAATTGGGTCAAAACTTTAAAAAAGAATTTTTCTCCCCCTCACGTTAAAAAATCATTCAGTTGAAATGAAATTTTATATATACGATTGTTTTGGATAACAATACGATACTTTAAAGATAATTAATAAAAATTAATTGCCACTTAATGTTGTGACTCTGTCATATGTATATACATATTTATATTAATTGTAACTATTTAATAAAAAATATTTAAAATTATTATTATTATTATTATTATTTTGTTGTTGATCGAAGTGAGAATTGACTTACAAAATTTTTTTTATTTTACTTGTTCATATTTATTTAAAGCACGTAAACAAGCACGGCCAGTTAACTTTTTTAGATGCATGTAATGCACGAATGGTAAGTAAAACAATAAATACTATTACAGTCTTCGAACGTCATCCTTTTTGTGTAGTGGGAAGTTAGGAGAGGGATTGTCAGCTCAGGTGTCATCATCGTCACTTGACTAAGGTTCAAAATTACAAGGTCCGTCAGCAATAGCCTTCGTGTAGCTTTATTGTGCGACTAACTCACTCAAAGAATAAGGGTCAACACAAAGAATGGATGGTCATGGCTCTCTTTCTCTTATGATTTCTGCCTTTGCGTATTTACATAGCAAGTTACAAATATTTATTGGATGGCAGCAGTTTTAATAGAAACCACTCGTGCGCAAACGAAAGGGGCGGGGGACTCCCGGTTTAGTCAGCGTATACATATAAATTGGCTCTTTGAAACCTGTGTTATCTTGTTTCTCAGACAACCTGGCTCATCTTCCTCGAAAGTTTGCTGTACCTTGGCTTCAAGCAGAAATGCAAGTCGATCTTGATCGACTGGTTGACCACCGAGACATTTTGGGGTGACCGCCTTTACTAAGACTTAAGAAGATGCGCATACTAAAAGAAACATATTCATTAAACACTGATGCTAACCACCTTCCGATGCCGCAAATGTACTTTCATTAGAAGCACATGATGAGGCCTAACACGCTCGCTGCGATTACAGGAAAGAAAATCGATAACCGCGATGCCACTCGTAGAAGTGAGTTTTCCTCGCATGACGACTGAGGGATAGGATAAACAATGATCCTCAGCTCTGTCTGCGACAACACGGGATTCGCTTAAAAGACACCACCCCACATCCCGCGCTTCCACAGGTTTGGATTCTCGTGCTGATTTCATGTCCCGCGATGGCGTGGGATAGGCAGCGAACGTGTTAAGTACATACGTCGGTTGCAAATTCATTGGTTCACGTATGTTCACCGCTAGCTGCATTAACTACACCCACGCTCTTTGGTCTAACATACATACTTGTTCAGACATTCAACTTTGGCAGAAAATGGTTTATTTTCTAATGTGTTGAAAAAAATTTAAAAATATAAATGCATCATTTTATATTATTAACTAGCTGTTACCCGCCCGCTTCGCTGGGAATTTCATGAAGTTTTATAAATTTTTACTGCTTATATATATGTATAAATTATTGATATCTAAGTCCTGCATTAAGAATTCGATTGTATTGAAAAATATACTCATACCTGTAACTGTCGCCTGTTGATAAAAAAAAGAGGCAGAACTCATCTAATTTGTGTTTTCTAAAAATCTCTAAAATTGAAGCATAGAATGATGTTTGCTCTTTCGTAACCCAAAAACCAAGTGGATTCCCGCAAAACCAATTTTCGGTGGATCTCTACTCCGTAAATTGAACATGCAAGCCAAATTTCAAGTCTAAATCTAACAGAAAAAAAAAAGTTTTACTATCAATATCCCCGTAATCCCGTTGAGAGCCGTTTTCCAAAATAACCGCTCTTAGCGGATTTCAACTCAACAAAAGAAAAATGCAAACCAAATTTCATTATTATAGTCCTTGTAGCTCGAAAAAAGTAATTTTTTTTGTCAATACGTCCCAGTAACCCCCTGCACCCCCCAGAACTTGATTTGCTTAAAATTTATTCTTAGTGGATCCCTATTCAACAAAAGAAACATGCTTAACAAATTTCAAGTATATTCTAACAATTAAAAACAGGAATTTTTTTCTGTAACTCCTCTTGACCCCTCGCAACCCTCCTTGGGGTCAATTTTCGTTTTACTCTTTGTTAGAGGAACTCTATTCCATGAAAGGAACATGCCTACCAATTTTCAAGCAGGATGATCAAATGGTTTAAAATGGAAATATTTATCAATCACGCCTCTTAATCTCCCGAAATTAAACTTGGTAGTTCATATTCGCGAAACCCATTTTGTAGCGGTTCTCTACTTTACAAAAGGAATCTGCTTATCAAATTTCAAGACTGTACGTCTAATAGTTTAAAAATGGGGATAATTATCTATAACGCCACTTGAGCACCACTTATCCGCAACGCCACTTCTGGGTCTGTTTTCACAAAACCAATTTTGTAGGGGAATTGCACACTATGAAAGGAATCTGCTTAGCAAAATTTAAAGACTGTGCGTCCAATAAATTAAAAGTGCAAAAAAAAAATTTTATCAATAACGCTCCTTGAACCCCCACAACGCGGCCTAGGGGTCGATTTTCTCAATAACACATTTTGTAGTGTATCTCTATCCTATGAAAGGAATCTGCTTACCAAATTTCAAACTGTGCGTCTAATTGTTTAAAAATAGAAATAATTATTTATATCTGCCCTTAACCCCCCGCAAACACCCCTTGGGGTCAATTTTTCCCAAACCTGTTTTGTAGCGGATATTTACTCCATGAAAGAAACATTCCAACCAATTTTCAAGCAGGAGGTGAAGTAGTTTAAAAACGAAAATATTTATCTAGTACGCTACTAAATCCCCCGCAACGCCATTTAGAGGTCTGTTTTCACAAAACCTTCTTATAGCCTGATCTCTACTCTATCAAAGAAATCTACTTATCAAATATAAAGACTGTGTGTCTAATAGTTTAAAAATGGAAATAATTATCTATAACGCCCCTTAAATACCGCAACGCCACTTGAGGGCAATTTTCACGAAACCCATTTTGTAGCGTATCTCTACCCTATGAGAGGAATCTACTTACTAAGTTTCAAGACTGTACGTCTGATAATTTAAAAATCGGAATTTCTATCGCCCCTTAAACCCTCGCCCCCGCAAACAATTGCTGCTAATTTGAAATTACAGACACTTCAATTTTATTTATTTGTAAATATATAGATTGGGATTATAATAACTATTGTTTAAATGTGACTAAAATGTAAATAAAAAAAGGAAAGGATTAAAACTAACCGTAAAACTTATCAATTTTTTGTTTCTTGCATTGCTTTTTGCTTATGAAGCCTTGATTTATTATTTTTAAAAGTGCATCCGAAACAGCGATGCTCTACTTAACTGAACAGTGAGATAACTATAATAAAAAAAATTATGGCACGTGTCAGCGTATTATCATGTGTGCGTAACACTATTATGTCTCATGAAGGCCATCGGTCGCCAGTAACGAAAACAAAGACTTCATTAGCTCAGCTTGGCGTTCAATTTGGCGTTCATCTTGGCATCCAGTTTCACGTTCACCCGTATAGTTTCCGTTCCCGTAAGAATACGGGAATAAAATATAGCCTATGTTACTCCCCGTTAATGTAGCTTTCCATTAGTGAAAGAATTTTTAAAATCGCACCTGCCGTTTCCGAGATTAGCCGGAACAAACAGACAGACAGACAGACAGACAAAAATTTTAAAAATTGGTTTTTTGTTATGAGTACCGTATATACTTTTAGTGCATTAAGTAAAAAGCTGCTAATTTGAAATTACAATCAGACACTTCAATTTTATTTATTTGTATAGATTATGCATTACCGCACTCTTCCTACACTGCCAAATGCATGTAAATCCAGTATTCTGAATCTTGAAGAAAAATCTACCTTGTTACACCAAATTGAACCTTTTTAAACTCAAAACCTCTGACATCATTGTCTGCAAATTCTTCAGACGTTAGAGCCCTTACTTCTGGACATTTCTTAATTGAAGTCACAATCCTCGAACTTCAGGAAGGAAAATCCTCCACAAATCTAAGCTTATCTTTTCGCTGGAATTTGGTACAAAAGAAGCGATGGTCCAGTGATTGTTTACACCACTTACAGGTCAGACTTAAATGGTATTCTCAAAGAACTATTCTACAAGCTGGAGATTGGTGGCACAATTCATTATCCTCAGTCACCCGTTCAACATTGGAACATGGATAGGTCGATTCAAACTTATCCAGGTGCAGATCAACTGGGAAAAATAGTCGGCAATTGAACCAAATATGGACAACTACAACATCCAACTCAAAAAAGACTGTAATACTCCTGGTGAGGGAGAATGTTTATCACACTTTGCTTACAATTAATATTATTGTTCAACGGTGGACTTAATTACAGTCCCGTATCCCCTGGCACGCATTCATGACGCAACGATCGACCAGCGCATAATTGTGTTTAGATACCTTACATTCATAACTTACCTCCGACCATATTCCAACCGAAGAATGGTTGAGCGTAAATGCAACAGTGAAGATATCTCTCTTGACTACTATATTGCATTTATAAGATGGCACGCTAGTTTCCCTATCTATTACTTTTCGAAAACATTTAATCGATGATTAAAGAAAGATTAGAGCATAAATCAGCACTTTTACATCAAATCTGTTTTGATAATGAAAGGAGACAGTATCACTTATCATCCACAATAGCAAATTAAAAGCATTTTCATTCAATGTCGAAGTGTGAAGCAGTTGTTAATGCCAGTCGTTATTTTGCCAACAATAGTGGCCATATTCAGACACGATTTCATGGTCTTCTTAAAATAATTACAGGCTGTTTCTTAAAATAATTTTACCTTAGTATTAAGAGTGATTTTTCTAACAAATTAGTCCTTGATTTCTCTGTTTTTGTTGTTGTCTAATAGTGCAACTTACATAGTAATAGGAAGCTTAGGATAGAATGTAGGGATGTAGGAAGTTGAAAGACAAAAGCAGTTTTCGAAGTGTACAATCATGGAATGAAGTATTCTTTTATAGCTATTATTACAATCAAGAGAAATATAGATAGATAAAAATAAATTTCTCTGTTTCATATATACCATGGTCTAAAGAGAAATTTACGCGTCATATGAAAGGCTGCACATTATCTGCACGAAAAGCATGATACATTGCATAAAGCACGATACAAAAAATACTTGATATAAGCTCAAGAATAACTGTTTATAGCATTTCAGTGGTGATATACATGCAAATATATAAAATGTTGATTTAGGCATAGTACATTTATTGTTCAATGTGTTAAAATTTAAAAGAAATTATATTAAAGTGTATCCATTGATGAAAAAATACAAAATCTGTGTAATTTATGTTACAAAAATCAAGCTTGAATCTCAACTAAAATATGCACAGACTTTATATTCCTGTTTCATCCTAAAAATGCTAGCACATAAAATTTTCAAAGAAATAGAAAACACGAACAAGCAACCATCTAAGCAAAAAGAAAAAAAAAAACAATCTGCTCAAAAATGGACAAATCTGAGAATACTATTTTTTATACTCGCATTCTCCTCCGAGGCATTTTATTATTTCTGACAGTTCCCAATGCATTTCAAGCTTGCCGGACTCTAATGTCTCCATAATATGAAACATCTGTCTAAATAAATACAGAATAAAAGATAACTGACAGCAAGCAGAGCATTCGGTTGCTAAGCAACAGGCTTCTGCATTGAAAGATTAATTGAAATGGCACTTCGGACCTTAGTAGCTGCCATCTGTTTCCAGACTTGTTCGGACATTAATCCATTTAATTTACCTATGACACTAGAAAGGAAAATTTATTTCTTTTTAAGTCAATTAAAAGGGTTTTTAGGCGTTTCAGAAACGAAAGAATATTATATTAGATGGTGGTCCAAAAAAAAAGAAAAAAAAATTATATACATTTGTGTGTGTGTGTGCGGTGGTTTCTAAGGAACTCAAAAAAATTAATAACTAGTAAAAAATACTCTAATACAGCGATTCTTAAGCTGTGGTCCACAGACTCTTGGGGATCTACTGTAACTCTTTAAGGGTCCGCTGTGTCTCTCATTTAACGTTGACATTTCTCTGTATTACAGTCTCAGAAAGGCCTAGTGAAAAAATTGAAAGATATGCCATTCCTAGACTAAATTATTAAATAGTCCCCAATGAAGAAACTCTACTAGAAATTGTGTTTTGGTCAAGGATATTAAGTCGAGGAGGGATGTTCGAAATCTTGGAGGTCCGCGATGCTATACTGATATATAAAGGGGTGCCGCGGCAATCAAAAGTTTAAGAATCGCTGCATTAAAATATATGTGCATTAATACGAAAAAATGACTATTGAATAATTTTTTCCCTTGCTATAACTGTTTCTAATCGGTGCGATACCAATAATAATACAGATTTTATAAATTACTATCAAATCGTCCTTTACCATCATGAAGTTAAATACTCTACATTTATGTTTAATTTGCTATTTAATAGTCTCTCTAATCCGAACTAACTAGTACGGTTTAGTGAAAATTCGAATTAGGAGGATTAATGCCATATATTGACTTCATGAGGCATAATAAGCGTATGATGTGTCAATAATAAAAGGTAAGACATTACGCAATCTACTACACTGCATTTTAAACCACACTGTAGTGTGGCTGTGGTCAGAGGTAAAATTAATGTGACGGTTGATACGGGAGTAGCAGTGGAGAGGCAGTGATCTAGACCCTCTGTCTCTACCTGTACTTTAATTTGATTCCCAAACTATGAGTCAATGTGCCCTTGCTACTGCTGAGTGATGTGTTTTGTGCAATGTAATTGTTGGTGGGCATGCACTTGCCCTGTGTTTTGTGAGTCTTGTGCATATGAGATTGCCGACCCGGCCAACTCTGAACAAGTTCTTGAAACTTAAGAGCCCGAAATAAAACGAAATACTGGATTTGTAGCTCCTCTAAGTAAAAGAGAACGCCCTCCAAAACATCATCTCCTGTTTCCGAGCCGAGACGTCAACGGAACCAGAGAGGGAGACTCTAACGCACGGTATAGTTCCAAGACCGAAATGTAGGTGCCGCCATTACAGAATGGGCTTGGACCGGAAGTGTGACTGTACGAAACACTGCAGTACCGTCAGAGAGAGAGAGTTTTGGATCGGAACAAACGTATTTCGGAAAGACTTATATATACGTCCGGTGCAATTAATGCTTTGGTTGAGTGAGACGCTTATATACGCCGGTGGCACTAAAGAGGTTAAAGTGGTACTGTAGGTTTAGCTCCAAAGTATAGTATAATTGAATTCAATACATTGTTATTGTATTGTGGAGGTCATAATGAAAATTATGATTGAAAATTGGGTCGCAAATATTGAAAGTTTGAGAAGCACTGAATTACATAACATAATCTGCTTTCGGCAGAAGTATTATTCTATCTAGCAAATTGAGGGAACTCGAAAAAATATACAGCCAGCGCAGACGCGTTTTTTCCCTCCTCATTGTAGTATAATCTACGTTTTAATAATGCAATTGACTGACTAATTAGGATAATTACTGCTTATATGTCTATAATCCGACTGCAATGTAAAAATACAGTGTTTCAGAATAGCACCGGATTCGAACTTAATTCTAACATCAATTGAGGTGAGTAATTTTTGATGTGTAACATCTTTACTCTCGGTTGTTGGATATTTGTTGGAGTGATTTCGTGAAAAGGGACGGAAATGTGTAACAGGAAGTCGGGGGAAGAATGCACTGTTTGATTTGACCAATTCAGCGCCTTGGGGGTGTCTCTTCGCTAGCCTCGTCTCGGGGTCCAACTTTAGTAGCAATTAGGGTCCCGTAGACAGAAATCCCAACTCTAAAGCAATGAAAGCACCCTCTTTTGGGAGGGGGGAATGGGCGTTTCTAAAGAAAAGGCCAAGTACTCGTGTAGTGCTGGTCTTCATGATTGAAGGTAAATAGTTCCTTCATAAAAGATAAATTATATGCTTTTTTTCTTAATTTTCTATATTTTCTCGACTTTGAAATAAAATTTTTTTCCATGCTATTATTTTTCCAAATTTGCGTTTACTTTATTCCATTTTCTGATGATTATGTTCTGACAGCTGTCATGAGGAAAGAAAATGGTATCACTGAATCATACAAGCCTCTTCTACAACAGTTAAGAGAGATATTCTGTTTGTTTCCAAGTGCTCGAGCTCCCCCCCCCCTTTCCCATTCTATTTTTGTTCTTTGAGGGTCCAGTTTACAACCAGCTTTAAGACTATTTATATGACAACTGACCCCTCTTTTACTGCCCAGCCCATGGTTTATATACATAAAAACTGGTGGACATTCTAGTTATACAAAGAAACAGCTTTTTTACGCTGCTTCGTTTCTGTCTGAGGAACATCAGTTTTTCATTTGTTAGATCTACAATGATAATTAAATATCTTCAATGAGTGCGAAATAAGGAATATTCCGAATTTTGTACAGTAATTAATTTTATAAAAATATCAGTTTTAGTTAAGACAGAAACCTTTATATATATATATATATATATATATATTTCTATTCATTCAAAACAATTCTCTGTGATATTCCTCAATATTAAATTGCATCAAAATCCTTTTTTAAACAGTTTAATAAAAAGAGAAATTAAAAAGAATAATGGAATGAATAGTGTAATGTGATGTAAATTCTTCTCTTTCCTGAAATATTTCAGAACAGTTTTTTATTTTCTATTCTGTTCAATAGTTTTATTTAAAAATGTTTTAAGACATGTAACAAAAAAAATCTTATTTAAATTTAATAAAGTACAGTAGCGTAACTACCAATGGGCTAGGTTGTGCCGTGCGCCGGGGTCCTCGCGCCTTGACCACGAAGCAAGTCGAACTTGCGATAATTTCTCCCATAATTGAGATATAAATATAAAAGATTGTTTCATAGCTCTGGGTATGGTTGGTCAATGTATTGGGGACATATGTGCGGCAGAATGCTTATTTGGAAATGGACAGTCATTTTGGTGGTCGCATACATTTCTCCGAATCAAACAGTTAAAAAAATTAAAGATTTTCTGCATTTTGCACTTTTACCGTATACCGAAGGTGGTTCTGCTCTTTTTCTAAAAAAAAACTATCGCTCGCTTCCCATGATTTTGAGTGGTGATTTTAACGTTAACTTCTGTTTGCCAGAAGCTGAGCCACTCATAACTTTTTTGAAAGATGAACTCAAGCTCGAAATGAACACAAATCGAAATGTTTCGACAACTAACAGTGGTACTGTTATTGCGCCGTTTTTCAACGATTTGAAATCTCAAGTATATGTGTCATACTTTAGTTTTCATAAATCTATTGTCTCCGCTCTTACCCAAATTGAACAAGAATAAATATTTTTGTTAAAAAACTGCATTACTCCTTGTGTTAATTAAATCAAATTTTCATTAAAGATATAATTATTCGATAGAAAATTATTTCCATTCATACCCGATTCATTTTTTTCGGGATTAAAGTCACTATTGCGTATTTACCACGATAACAAGTCAGATGTTACACATCATATGCGACTACTGTAGGACTGGTTTCTTTTTTATTTATATTATTCTCTCTCTTTCTATCTCTTGTTTATTGGTTAGGTTAGAATATTGTTTGGCTTAAAAGTATTATTTTTTATATTAGTTGTCTTAAAATAAGATTTTTTAAAAATCTAAATGATAATGTCGAAAATTTATGCTTCAAAAATGCAGTCATGGCGATTTAGATGATGCATTTTGGCGTCATTGCGATGTAGCTGAATATCCTTTATAGGAAATCCCTTTTTTTATGAATTTATTTCGTTTTTGTTTTTAAATTAACTCATTTTAGGAATGAAAAAACTAGTAATAATAAGAAATTTGAAATGGTATACATCATCATTTTAATGATTTTTAAATTGTGTTTGATTTAAAAAAGTTGTATATTTAAGATTCCATAACTGAATGCTGAGTATTCTAATAAACAAAAGAAATATTGATTGTCAATTTCCATTTCTAAGAATACCTCATATTTATTTGTATAACGGAATTCTTATAGAAAATTAAAGTTTGCTTTTTGCCGCATCCTGATGGATATTTTTTGTATTTTTTTAAAAAATTTTGCCATCAGAAATCTGTTGATAATTGGAAATTTGATATCAGTAAGCTACGTGCTATATTGTTGTTGACATTCACCAATTTGCGCGATAACATTTTGATATAGTTACCTTGATTTTCATCTTTGGTTCTGTGGTTGCCATACTTATTGCATTCATTAAAACTTATAATTTTACTTATTTATTATAATTATTATTTTTTTCTATAAATTTCTTCTTTTTTATTTTATTTTTCCTATTATTTATCATTTATTGTCTTGTGTATCACTTTATTATTTATAATTATTATCATAGTATATTACAATTAATATTTTATTCGTTTATACTTCTGGCGATATCGAAATTTATTTCAGACGATTTTAGCTCGATTTTTTTCACAAACTTGAATAGTTCCATACTTTGCATTGTCTGGATAGCAAATGTCGTCTTTTGTCGTTTTTTGGAACATGAATATTTCGAACATTGTTTGTACGTAATAGGATTATTTTAAAGTAATATTAAGTAAACCACTTCAAACGTTTATGTACGAAAAGGATTGTCAAATACGCACTTTCTGTCTGCTTCGTTTTGTAAGAATTCTAATTTTTATAAAATTGTTTATTCTTGATTAAGATTTTGCTCTTTTTGGTTAAAATTGTTTTCAGCACGATAAGAAATTTGTAAGCCGTATGTTTTATTGCGGATCTTAAAATACCAATTTGCGCGGCCACAATCGTAAATCTATCGGAAATAATTCTTTTTCCTAGCAGCTAATTGCGATTTTCCGCTTTATTTACTTCAATTTTATTTTTAATTTATATATTTTTAAACATTCCTTGTTCGATGATATTCATTAATGGAAATTGGAAATTTTGAATAAATTGAAAATAACACAAATAATAAATTGAAAATTATTAGTGTTATATCCAATATAATCGAGGAATTTAATTTATAACCTTTCATAACATTTACCATCAATCTTTTTACATCCTAATAGAATTTTTTTCTCGGCTTGTAATTCTTATTTTTTTTAAAAGCTATTATTATTTTTTTTCGTTTTTCCCGCATTCAATTTCAAATATTTTTTCCTCTTATTTTCCAGGCATTTCTAAATAACCCGTATTCTATTTCTTGAAATCCTGGTACTCGTATTTTTCCAATTGGTTTTCCAAAAAGAAAAAAAAAAAATGTTAGTGCATTTCTGCTTATTTGACCTTTTTTGCTTCTATTAAAATTAGTGCAATTTCTTTCATTTTTTAAAATGTACGAAGTTTTTAATAACTTTTCAGATGTAGAGCTTTTTTAGAGTCTAAAACTTCAAAGATTTATTTTGATGATATACATTTTTATTGACGGAATATTCTTATTTTTAAATGTATTAACATGCTTAATCCATCTTCAGTGTAGCAAAATAATGTAAATGAGATTTTAAAAAAAGTTTCATTTATCTGTTGCACCAATTCAATCGTAAGGAAAAAAATTTGATTTTTTAAAATTTTATTTATATTTTAGTTTTTGAAGAGCATGAAAATATTTTCTTATAATGTTATGTGAAAACAATTTTCATTATTTTAACTCATGTGTTTTTTTAAGTTTTTCATCATCACCATATCTATATCTACCAAGGTGACAAATTACTTTTAATTTTCCCTAATTCTCATCTCAACTTAGTAAAATATGACTATACGGTGAATAATTCCAAAGAAAATTAACTGTTTTATTCATAGAGATTAATTAATTTATATAAATTCCAAAAAAAAAGAATTTATAGGAATATTATTTTAAACTATATACAATCTCTACTTTTAGGTATGCCAAGAAACTGCTATAATTCATTTGCAAAACATTTAACTTTATTCTGTAGAAATACCACGCCAGAGGTCATGTGTGTATCAGCCCGTCTACACGATAGGACTCAAACCCGCTACTACTCTTTGCCAGTTTAGAGTTAGTGACAATGATGACTTGGCTACTGTAACCATTATGCCTTCGTCAGTTAGAATTCGAAGAGACCATCCCTTGTAAGTTCCTTCTGATATCTATATATATATATAAAGGAGAAAAGCGACTCACTCTCACTGACTGACTGACTGACTGACTAATCACGATATCTCCGGAACTATTCAACCTACAGATTTGAAATTTGGTAGACATTTTCTTTTCATGAAGAAGAGATCAGCTAAGAACGGATTTTACGAAATTCAAATCGCAAGGGGCGTTACGGGGGGTTAAGCGGCGTTATAAATAATTGTTTCCATTTTTAAACTACTCGACGCACAATCTTGAAATTAGGTAAACAGATTCCTTTCATAGAGTAGAGATCCCCTACAAAATCAGTTCGGTGAAACTTCACCCCCAAGTGGCGTTGCGAGGGCTTAGAGGCCGTTATAGATAATTACTTCCATTTTTAAGCTATGAGACACACAATCTTTATATTTAATCAATAGATTTCTTTCATAGAGTTGATATCAGCTACAAGATGGGTTTTGAGAAAATAGCCCCAAGTGGCGTTGCGGGGGATTAAGGGGCGTGATAGATAAATATTTTCGTTTTTAAACTACTTGACCTACCAGCTTGAAAATTTTTAGGCATGTTTCTTTCATGGAGAAAATATCCATTAGAAAATGGGTTTTGGGAAAATTGACCCCCAAGGGGTGTTGCGGGGGGGGGGGAGGTAAAGGGGAGATATAAATAATTATTCCGATTTTTAAACTATAAGACGTACAGTCTTGAAATTTGGTAAGCGGATTCCTCTTATAAGATAGATATAAGCTACAAAATGGGTTTCGTGAAAATCGAAACCCAAGTGGCGTTGCGGGGCTTAAGGGGCCTTATAGATAATTACTTTCATTTTTAAACTACTGGTCGTATAGTTTTGAAATATGATAATCAAAAGCCTTTCATGGATTAATGATCCATGTTTTGTGAAAATGGACCCTAGAAGGCGTTGCGGGGACTCCAGGGGCGTTACAGATAGATTTTTTCCCATTTTTAATTTATTAGACGCACAGTCTTCAAATTTGGTAGGCAGACTCCTTTCATAGAGTACAGTTCCCCTACAAAATGGGTTTTGTAAAAACAGATCCCCAAGTGGTGTTGCGGGGGTTCAAGGGGCGTTAAAGATAATTATCCCATTTTTAAACTATTAGACGTACAGTCTTGAAATTTGGTAAGCAGATTCCTTTCGTAGAGTAGGAATTTGAAGGAAATCAACTCTTGGGGGAGCAAGAGGTTACTGGGGCGTATTGAAAAAAAGAAAGTCTTTTTTGCGAACTACAAGGACTATAATAATAGAATTTAGTTTGCATTTTTCTTTTGTTGAATTGAAATCCGCTAAGAAGGGTTATTTCGGAAAACGACTCTCAACGGGATTAAGGGAGGGGATAGTAAAAATTTAGTTTCTTTCCCCTGTTAGATTTAGACTTAAAATTTGGCTTGCATGTTCATTTTTCAGAGTAGAGATCCACCGAAAATTGGTTTTGCAGGAATCCGCTTGTTGATGGGGTTACGAAAGCGCATACATAATTCTGTACTTTAATTTTAGAGAATTTTAGAAAATACAAATTAGATAAGTTCTGCCCTTTCTTTTTTTATCAAGAGATGACAAGTATATTTTTTTAATACAATCGAGTTCTTAATGCTAGGACTTAGATATCAACAATTTATATATATATATATTTAAAACATCATGAAATTCCCAGCCAGGCGGGCGGGTAACGGCTAGTATAATTATAATATGAATTATCCGAAACATAAGATATTAAGATAAAGATGTTTTATGTAAATTTAATGTTGCATGTAAAGTGTTAACACTAAATATAGACTTTTAGGGTAATAATTTTTGAAAGTGATGCTATAAATCCGATTTAAATTTAGATAAATTTGCTGCATTTGTGTCGAGAAAATGTTAATTTAAATGAAATTCTTTAAACACATTCTTTAAATGTTTTTTTAAATACGGCACAAGCGGTACATATGAAATTGATTATGTAATGTATGCATCGATGAACAATGTATTAAGAAGAGAATTTTAATTACAGTTGGACACCGATTTACCGAACCACTGTTTAACGAGTTGCGCGACTTGACGAATTTTTCTTTTTCCACGACTAAAATGAATGCAAAAATCCATATTTAACGAATAATAAGCATCGTATTAATAAATGTTTTCAACAGCTGAAAATCTTTTTTTTATTAGTTTACATCAGAATAAAATGGATCCCCTCCCCCAAATAACATCCTTTTTGTCAACAGAAAAATACCTTTCTTGTAAGCTGAAAATTTCGACTGGAAATGGTGCAGACCATTATTAGATTTTACAGTTGCAGGTGAGTCAAGAGTGTAATTTATCATATCAATTTTGATTAGGAGAGGCGATTACTTTCTTATATCAGCCCACTCCACGAAGCAGGTGATATTTCACGTTTTAAAGATTATGTTGCATTTAATGACCGACTGCCTATCTGGGCAACTGAAAATGAAAAAAATGTTGATTTGTCGGTCGGACTCAAGGAATATGTATATATATATATATATAAAGAGAAGAGAGAGAGAGAGAGAGAGAGATCGATTCTGATGTAGAAATTTATAGTGGAACTATTAAAACTTTTTTATTTTCTAATACTTTCCATTGTTTGGAAACTGAGAACGTACCTTTTGCAGAAGGATGTAAATGACACAGTATTTTCTCCCTCCCCCCATAAAGTGGAAAAAGAACTCTTTTGAATCAGGAATAAAAAAAATCGTGGAATATCTATCAGTCAGTATTTTAAAATAGTCAATTAACTGGTGCATAATAATTCTCTAACAGTATTTGAGGTGGTGAATAAAAAGTATGTTTTTTGAAACTGTGAATAATTTTGTGTAGTTGTTTATAATAGAATTTTCAAAAATTAATTGCAAGGAATTTGTATTATTTTATACCCCGATATAACGAATAACCTCGAATTAACAAACAAAATGTTCGGTCCCAATGCATTCATTAAATCGGGGTACGAGTGTGTAAACTTGATTATTTCGATATCGAAAACTAAATTACATTATATCGATTTCCTTAATTGCTGTAATATTTTAAACCATTTGGTTATTTGTATTTTATTTTTTCAATTGACTGATGACTGATTCTGTCAATTAAGAGAACCGGAACATGCTCGAAAGAGTAAAATGCCAAAAATAAGACTCTTTGCTTTTGGGACATATTTCTTTTGAAATTGCCTATAGAACTTGGATTTTTTGGTTATCTCAATAGATATTTTAATCATTCTGTCAAAGTACAGAAATAATATTTTAGTTTTAAAATTTTTTGTTTTTGTTTAATTTAAGTTTGACATAATTTTTGAGATCTCATAATACATGCTTAAGTTTAGATACCCTTTTTTTAAAACAATATCTCATACATATGTAAAACATTTTTTGCACATATGTAAAACAATACACAAAAATATAGTAAACTTATTTTTTTGTAAAATATTCAGATACGAGTTTCTTTAAAAAATTATAAAACTTTGCAAAATTTAAAATTTTTTATTTTGATCCTCTTTTTTACACATAAAACTATTTTTTAAAAAACTATGTACTTTGCGACTAAAAAAATAGGTTCACTACATGTACAGGCATCCTGTATATAAGTAAGAATAATTTGGAAATATATAGTGTATTATTTTTTTGAAGTGCACCTATAAAAGCAAAAGATTTGCTTTGGAAAAAATGTAAAAAAACTAAACATTTATTTTTTGTTTTTGTTTTTTTGTAAATGTTTGCATACATTTTTGTTAATTACTTTTTTTTCCGTATTTTATGGCTAAATGTTATGCATTTTAAGATTAAAAAAATATCACAATTTTTAGTAATAAAACTGAAAAAACGATTTTTTTAATGTGTATGCTGACCTTGTTTCTTTAGCGCAGGGGTCGGCAACCTTTTAGCTGCGGCGCGCCAAGCCATTCGGTGGGACATTTTTGAAACAATTCGATTCAATACATAATTCATACAGAGTTAGAGAATGGAAGTCTATACAATATATATTACAGTTTTAGGAAGAATTTTACATCATCTATACAAATAAATAAAATTGAAGTGTCTGTTTGTAATTTCAAATTAGCAGCTTTTTACTAAATGTATTTAAAGGTATATATGGTACTTATGTCAAAAAATCGATTTTTAATATTTTTGTCTGTCTGTCTGTCTGTCTGTCGGTCTGTCTGTTTGTTCCGGCTAATCTCGGAAACGGCTGGTCCGATTTTAAAAATTCTTTCACCAATGGAAAGCTACATTATCATCGAGTAATATAAGGTATATTTTATCTCCATATTCGTACGGGAACGGGAATTATGTGGGTAAAATTGTGGGACGTTGCTTACTCCCCGCCAAGTTGGCGCAAAATTATGCATTGGGTCAATAATGGAAATTTTAGTAAAATTTTCCTCACATTTGTAAACAAATAAATGAAACATAGTGTAATTTAGCATCTATACAAAAAGCAATTTTTTAAATGGTTTTTTATTAAACGTCTAACGTTTATTACGTTGCGTTTGTTAAATGTCAAACTTAAACTTTGAGAAATATCGCCAAGTTGGCTAAAAAGTTCTCTATTCCGACAATCCCAGATATTTTAATGCAAATTTTCTCGCACTTTTTAAAGAGGGAAACGAAATAAAGTTTTAGCGAATTGCGCGCGTGATTTTGAAAATTCTATGGTAATATTAATTGACAGTTTCATAAAAAGTTTTGATATATTGAATATTTATTACTTTGAATTTTTTAACCTAATTATGCAATATTCATATTTTGGACACATTTTTTACCTAATACTGAACCTAGATATTTTACATGGAGGTATTACTTTGAAGATATACTAGATATTACTATGGAGGAAGCCATACAATGTCATATGTTATGTTCATAGTTTGAAAAACTCTCCCTGTAATCCAAAAGGTACACCGGCAGATGAAATCAGTCTCTATTAAATCATCAAGCTTATGGGCAAAAGTTGAAAAATTCAGTCTGAAAACGAATATGAGAGTGCATCTTCATAATGACGTAGATTCGGAATATTATGCAGAGTGCAAAACTGATACAGAATGTACTTGGTGGCAATATTTTAACATATGTCATGAAAAGAGATAGTGTTATTCTTCGAATTCCAAGTATCCCCACTGACCGACCGTTTCAATTCAAACGAGTTCAATTTCCAGTTTTACTGTTGCTATTAATAAAGCTAACATTTCAGGTAGCAAGGGTGCATTTGAAAAAGCAATGTGTTTCCCATGATATGTAGCTGGTCGGTGTGTTCAATGCCCAAATCTTCACATATTTGCAACTGATGGAAGAACATATAGTATACTATACTGTAGCATCTTAGAATAATATTCTGTTTTGAGCTCTTTTAAAGAGGAATTATATATTAAACGTAGATACTTTGGATTTTTAAAAATATTGATGGTTTAAGTTGTTGCATTTTTGTTGTTAATTAGTATAATAAATTACGCGATTTCAGTTTTTTTAAACTAAGCTCAATTTTAGAATTTTTAAAGTTTAGTGGTTCCAGTCAAGCAATAAAAAAATTACCATATTATATTATAAACTTTATAATGATATTGAATACAACTTTGACAGTTATTTAAACACATCAACTTGAGCGGAGCCGCGGGTAAAAGCTAGTTTTATATATATTTCATAACTTAAAAATAAGCAGCACAAAATATAACTGTTTCTTCAACAAAAATTTTAAAAATTTAAATTGTATATATATTATGTATTTTTAAACATATTTATTTGAATAAGAAATAGAAAACACATAAAATATATATATATATGTATTTCTCTTCATTATAATTAAATTAAAAGATAAATAAAATTTTTAATGCGAACCTAGTGTGAAGATAAAAAGGTAAATAACATTTTTAGTGCGCACCGCTCTACTTTTATATCATAAAATTAGGGGAATAATTTGTAACTTTCAATTTGACACGATTCTGAGCATTTAGTTGTTAAACAATTTCTTTGAGGACTCGAAATTTTTTTCATACCAGGAAAGATTTTTTTACTTAGATATGCAGAATCAAAAGCGGAAAGCAGATTTCACGTAATTTTCTCTTTTCGAACAATTAAATCTTGCCAACAATGGCATTCAATAATTTATAAAATGGCTGTAAATTTATTTTTAAAGCTATCTTTCAAATTTTTTTGTAATTCCATCAATGTCCATAATTCTGGAGATGTTTGTCAAATAAATTCCATTAAAAATTTATCAAATTCCTTCCCCTCAAAAATTCACAAAAATGTTGAGTAGTGCAGAGTGCCACTGAGAATTTTACCGCATGCCACATACGGCATGCGTGCCGTAGGTTGCCGACCCCTGCTTTAACGTATTGATTGTTTAATTGTATTAACGTGATTCCTGTATATTAAATAAATAAACAAACAACAACTAATTTAAGCGTACATACATATTGCTGTTGCTCCACCAAAGATTTTATTTTCACTGCAACGAGTGTCCAATTGGTAATGTGCAGATAATCTATTAATTTAAAAAATGGAACATTTTCCGCTCTTTAACAAATCTTTCTAGTTAATGTGCATATTTCTTGGCTAGTTTACAGATTGACTGGTTTGTGCACTTTAGCGGTAACTTATTAAAAAAAACACCGTCTATAATTTTATTACCATTCTTTTCGTCTCAAAAATGTGTGTTTACGCTCAACTGTAATGGAATTGAAAAAATTTCCTTGTTTTGGATTCCGGTGTGGTTTTCTGTCTGTACAATGTTAACTGACACAAACCAGCTGAAATGGAAATTTTCTTCAATTTTAGGAGACCGCAGCTGCGTTTGAACTACATAGTTTTTATTTTTTTTATATACACAACAATTTTACTCGGACTTCATCAACAGATTTTGCAAAACTACGTTCTGAAATAGATATTATTACTTTATTGAATTGGCTTTTTGGATTTATATTTTTCGCACACTGATAGTTTCTTCTATTTTTTTAAGGAAAACTAATTTTTTAAACGAAAAATATATGCTATAAAAAATGTTTACAGATTTTTTCGTTAAGCTGGTAAAAAATAACTGGAAAAACTAATTTAATCTGTTAAATTTTTTTTAGAAAAACGTAACTTTTTTTTTATGTTTTCTGTAATATGCGCGGAAAATCGAAACTATGAGTTAAAAAAATTAAGTTGTAAGAAAACGGGAGGGAAATGCTAGTTTCTTAGTAATTCTTAAAATGTGTATTTTTGAAAAGAATTTTCTTTTAATTGTTTTTGAGAGGCGGTGGTAGAGCCTAGTGGTCTCATGGTCCTGAACTCTTGGTGGGTGTGTCATGGGTTAGAGTCCTGATGCCACTGAAGACCAGACTTGTAAAGAAAGTGATTCATGTTAACTCTGTCAAGGCTCAATATTAACGCGTTGGTGCCCTGGGGAAGTTTGGAGAGTTAGTTACCAGGTTCGGTTTTTTCCGTTACTCGACTGTTTTTCAAAATATGATGTCCGCCGCCAACCTCCCCCCGCGTTTCTTTTGAGAGCGGTCTTAAAAAGCACTTACTCATTTGATTATTTTTTACCTATCGCTTAATCAAGAAACAAAAAAAAAATGCATTTACACGTGGACAAAGATTTTTTTTTATTTCGTTTGAGTTGGAAGCAGGTAACAGACTCATTCTTGACTTGTCATGAGTTCGAGCCTAGAACCACTAAGGACTCGCTGTGTAGATGCGCTGATTCACGTGACATCTGTCATGGCTCAAACGTCTACCTGTTAGTGTGGTGTGTAAGTTAGGAGAGGGGAAGGGTGCCAGCTCAGGAATCGGTACTCTTCACTTGAACATGGTTCAAATTAGCGAGGTCCGTCACTAATAGCCCTCGTGCAGCTTTGTAGTGCTACGTAAATATAATTCTCTCTCTCTGAACACATTTGTCAGATAAAGTCTATTACAACATTATCACAATTTCCATCCCCTCAAAAATTTACAATAATTTGCCGAACTGTGCCGAGTGCTACAGAGAATTACACCACGTGCCACCTGTGGCACGCATACCATCGCTTGCCGATCACTGTATTAGACTGTTACTGCTTTAGAATTAATTTTTTAAATATTTTTAATGATTCTTAGTAAAATTTTTCAATGGAAAACAATTTAATACAGAAATCTCAAACCGGCCAAAGGTTTAATTGTAATTTTAAGGTAAATTTTTTCAATGGATAACTCCAAAGGAAAACAATAATATAATTTTTGTAGATGTAATAGTTTTTATTAATTCATAAGATAAAAATCTGAAGAGCCTCATGCGGCTCAAACAGCGGCCTAACAACCCCTGTCGTAGACCTTCTTTGATGTATCAGTTTTTTCCATTTTAGTCGCCTTCTATGACACGCATGAGCTACGTTGGAACTATTCTTATATCACAACACTATTTTCATTAAATTTGCAGTAATCTGTTAAGAATGTTTATAATTCTTCAAAGATTCTATAAATTTGAAAAAAAAAACAATGCTTATAGAGATAATAGTTTTTCTCATTTACGAAAAACATCACATCAAGTGTTTTAAAATATTTATTTACTTCTCCATGAGAAAAATTGAAAATAGTAGAAACTGAATTTTTTAAAGAAATTTCAAGTAACTCTTAACTTTTTTTAAAAGAGCAAATTTATAGTTTTAATTTCATGATTTATATAACTAATGGAATAAAATCAACAGTTAGAAATTATTTTATGGATAAAATAAATATTTGATAACAGTAATAAAAATGTTTAGATATAAAAGCTTGCTAAAAATGCTAAAAAGTACTTGTAAAATAAGCAAATAGTTTTCAATTCAGCTCGCTATAATATTGGAATTTAATTCGCTTTTAAAGACTAAAAAAAGTGTTCAGTATGGCACGATAACAGTTTTCATAAAAATAAAGCAAATTTCTTTTTATTGAATGCGGCATTCTATTATCACGTGACTCGTAGTTGATTCTGATTATGTAAGATTTCAAAGTCTACCAATTTGGCCATTAAGATTAGAACATGATACATCTGGTTTTATTACAATGGACATAGATCCTTAACATACATAAATTTTGTAAATATATTCCATTATTATTTTTTTTAAAAATATAAGTTACTTCAGTTTATTATATTTATTTTTAGAAATTTTATAATATATAAAATAAATTGAATAAAGCCCAAGATAAAACTAACGAACAAGTACAAACATTTTTTGAGAAATACTACTCTTTTTTTTAAAAAAATAAATAAATAAAGCGATTGATAGATTACATGTTGTTGAACGATTCTGCTTTTTAATACATTTTTTAGAATCAAAATAAAAAAATATATATTAATGTTTTATATGACTGAGCTTTTTGTCTTTTTTGTGGCCAAAAATACCATAACTTTTATTAATAACCTAAGCATTAGTCCTGAAAACTTTGCCAGAATAGCAATGTTTTTTTCTTGATTTTTTTTATTTTTTATTTTTTAGTTCAAGCAAACGATTCCTTTTTCATAGTTTTCACTTTTCTTCAAAATCTTGAAAGCTCACGTGACGATTACATTTATTTTTATGATACAATTCAGCTGAGAATATTTTTTCGTACACTGGATCAATCTGGCAACTATTTAACAATTACTTTTTCAAGGTATTGAGTGGCAACATTGGCTGCATTTAAAAATAAATTTTATTTGTCATTCGATCTTTTTTGTGTCATTTTTTAGTTTGCTCAGAAAAATTATATTTTAAAATCTTTATTTCGTGTTTATTCATTGTGATATTTTTCGCCATCAATCGTCGAAGAGGTATGTGTTTCATATTTTTCTTTTTTGTGAGCATTTATGAATCCTTTTTTTTTTTGTTTCATAACTGTTTATCATTTACTACAGTACATTTTATTTCTTAATATTTTTCGCTTCTAGTAGCTTTTTATATTTTGGAATTACTTTTATTTTATGTTCTTATTTCATTTTATAAATATAGTAATTGAGATTTCATATACCAACAATTATTAATTTAGAACTTCGTACGATAAATTTAACTTCTAATTAAATATTTCTGGATTTACCGAAGAAAAAAAGTAAGTGACACGTTTTGGCCGCATTTAAATGTTACCAGTAATGCTGGGAAATCGTTAATGTGTAGATTATCAAGCTAATCTGCAGATGAAATAATTTACTCCGTTTAAGTGTGGAATGGAGAGTTTTCTGTAGATTTACTAGGTATTCTTCACACTAGCGGGTTTTATATGTTTAATGTTCAAAAGTTTGTTTTTCTCATTTCCTTTCTGTTTAGAGTTTTGATTGAACGTTGACTCATCCTCCTTAAATAATTTATACTATGCTTCGGAAATTCATTTATTTAAATAAAATAACATGTTTAACCATCTGATTATTTGTATTATAGTTTTTAAATAGATTGATGATTGATTCTATCAACTAATGTGTTGTGTACAGTCGAACCCCAATTTAGCGAGCCCTTATTTAAGGAATTTAGCGATTTTACGATCTTTTTTCTTTCTCCGATTAAGATGAAGACACAATTCACCAATTTAACGAATAAAAAACACCAAATGCATAAATTATTTTAAGAGCTAGAATTTTTTAATTTTTTGTTTTTTGTATTTGAATTATTATTATTTTTTTATAAATGACATATATTTTTTGTCCGGAACAATATAAGACTTTCTTGGGAGCAGCAAATTTCGACGCGAAAAGGCGAAGACCATTATCAGACTTAACAGGTTCAGAAGAGTTATAATTGTAACTTATCGTGTGAGTTTTGAATAGGACAAGGAATTTCTTTCTTCCAACTCCCCAATGCAGGGGATATTTAAAGTTTTAGCAAAAATTTTGCATTTGATGACGAACTGCTAATTTGTGCAACTCTTGATTGTCGGCTTTAGATAGCACAGATAGGAACATGCATTGTTGATTTGTCGAAGCCAGTAATGATTCTGGAGTAGAATTTTATCATTAAAACTAATATCAAAACTGCTACATTTTTAATGTTTTACATTGTTTGGAAACTTTGAAACATACTTTATGTAGCAAGATGAAGATGACGCAATATTTTCTTCTCAGAATAAAGTCGAAAAAGTATTCTTTTGAATCAAGAATCAAAAAGATTGTCAAATATTTTTAGTATTTTAAAATTTCCAATTAACAGATGCGTAATAATTTTCAAACAGTAGTATTTTTGGCTGTTGAATAAAAAGTGTGTAATTTCTAACTATGGATATTGTTTGCGTAATTGCTTACTATAGTATGTCCAAAAGGTAATTGCGAAAAAATGTATTTTGTTTGGACTCCAATATAACGAATAACCTGGATTTAACGAACAAAATGCTCTGTCCCAAAATTTGTTAAATCGGGGACCGGATAGCTAATCAGTTTCGAACAAATATAACTGCTTCAGAGAAACAACCGATCTCTATCTTAAAATTTCTCAGTGCTAGTGGAATTGCAAGGATCTCTCTGCATCAAAATTCTACATGAAGTGTTTCTCAAGAGTACATTTGAAAAAGATTTTATTGTCATAAACTAGCCCAGTGTTGTATTGTATTATAGAACAGTCATTGTACATACTAGTGTAAGCTTCAAGGTATTTTCATGGACGCTACATAAAGTGTTTGCTTTTTATATTGTATCAAGAATGTTTTTCTTTCCCATTAATATCTAGCTGGTATTTGATATCAAAATATTCAAAAGGATTAACCATAACTTTGCTACAATTCCTCGTTTATTTTCTCAACTATTCCTTGTAATAATTTCTCACATAATGGTATTCACATTTCTTGTCATAATTCTTGTCTGTCTTTAGTGCCATTTCTTATAAGTCTTGTTACTGAGTCTTAACTGTCTGTCCATAAAGTATAGTGGCAAAATCAATCTAGTGTACGTTAAGTGAGGTTGGTTTCATTGAAGAAACAATGCACATGATATTTCATATTATTATGTTTTTGGCAGATACTACTTACATCTTCTAAATAATGCTTTTGTTTTCTACTTTTAAGATTTATAGTGAAAATAGTTTTCTTGCTAACTTGTGGTTTTATGTGTCTTGTTGTGTACCTGTCTTAAATCTCTCTTTGCCTTAATTGTGTGTTTTGACTCTTCTTGTCTGTTTTTTTGTGTGTATATTTTTCTCACTTTTTGTCTGTGTGTCTGCACGCACGAACCAGGACACACACACAAAGAGAAACAGGGAATAAAACTAAAAAAATTTAATTTTGTACAAGAAGGAAAGAACAGAAGAATTGTAGTATTTAAAATAATTTCGTAAACGTTCTGGCCTTCCAATAAAGTTTGTTCACCTTAGCACGTTTTTGAGATCCTATATCTAGATCTGGTCACAAAAAAGGTGCTCTGCATTTGATTTTTATATTGTCTTGAATGTTAGCCCATGATTTAGCTGTTGAGTTTGCTGCGTGGTCAGATTAAAAAATATACACTAATTGCTAAAAAACATGTTTTTAAGTGATTGTACAGGAAGTGGTTTGTGTTTTGGGTAAAGTCGAAGTGTTCCTCATTTGGCTCGTATGTCTGCCTTCTTTTGTTATTTATAAAGAAATTTCAAGGTAAATTTTATTTCTGAGACAATACGTGTGTCTGTATCGTGTTTGCTTTTGAATGGATAACAATAACAGACAATTATTTTTATAATAGACAAATTTAATTTGGATACGAATTCAGAACTGTTTGCTGATTTAGACTATTCTCAAACTCTTGAGAAAGTATTAACATAAAAAATTTTCTATGAAAAATTGTTAGATGCGGAGTGTACTTACAAAGAGAAAATGTTAAGAAGTTTCTAAGTCTTACAATTGTAAAATACAAAATGTGTAAAAACGGAAACATTTAAAATTAAAATGTAATTCTTCTATTTTTTCCCTTTTAAGTATGGTGTTTAATTATGGTAGATTTGTAATAAAAAAATGTGTCTTTTTTTAAACATTTTGGGTAAAAATTTGACCGGTTAACGGGTTAAGTATTTTTTAAGATTTTCACCATTACCATATCTATCCACAAGGGCAGCAAATTAACCTTTAAATTTTCATAATTCTCATTTCAGCTTTTGAAATTTGAATTCACGGTTAATAACTCTAAAGGAAATGAATCGTTATATTTATGTAAATTAATATGTTTGCATAAATTTCAACACTACTACTATTACTTTATAAAAATTTCAACACTACTACTATTAGTTTATATAAATTTCAACAATGTTACTACTTTACTCTTATAAACTTAAAATTTATAATATTTTAAATATATTTCTTGTTAGACTTAACTGAAAATATATGTACTGCCTAAAATGTTTATTTCTTAAGCATTTGAACACAAATAACAAGTAGTTTAATCAATTAAAATTGTATACCAATATAAGGCTTTATACTACCATTTTATTTAGAATGGTCATTTCAAATTGAAGTATTTTCTGTTGCAGGTGTTCGAAAGTCATGGATTTAGGTATTACTTGATCCTTATAAACCAAGAGAATTTCAGAAAAGTATTCAATAACATTATATCCGTTTCGTAATCACAGTTTAATTAATTAATTTTTATAATATTGTTTTTTCGAATTTTTTGTCTTTGAAATTAATAGTGAGCATCAATTGGCAAAAACATCCGTAAAAAATACAAAATTTCATATTTTGTATCATTGAATAATCCGATCTGGTTTTTTTTTTATTAAAGTTGCACTAGGAACTAAAGTCCACACCATGACAGAGGACATGTATCAGTCTCTCTACACAACTGTCTTCAGTGCAGGACTCAAACCCGTGACTAGACATCCCCAGCCGCGTTACTGACCAGGACCAGTTGTTTACCGAAGCCGACTTGGAAGAGATCATCCCTCGTAAGTAACTTTTGATACATATACTGTAATTGATCCGAAACCTAAGATGTTTTTTGTGTATATTTGATGTTATGATGATGATATTTTATGTAATAGTTAAACATTACTAACATAACATAGCTTTTTAAGGAAATCCGTCTTTTAAATCCTATTTAAATTTAGATAACAAATTTTCTGAATGTGTGTCTAATTATTTTAATTTAAATGAAATCCTTTAAGTATATATTTTGTTTTTAAACCTGGCATAAGCGGTTGTTTTGAAATTGATTATATAATGAATGCAGCGGCTCATTTCTTGTTCATTTCTTTAGCATTGATTTCTCACTGTAGACGTCATTAATTTAGGAGTTTTAATTTGTCACAATGGAACGAAATACGACCAATTTAAATGCTTAAAGAAAGTGTGAAACTGGACTGTATGCATGTGTGTGTCACAAGTTGTTCAAGATAAATTGTTTATTTTTTAAGATGTTAACATAATTACCACCATAAAAGTTTATTTTTTTATCGAAAATGTGATCACAATTCCAAGATCTTGTGTCGCTTATTATCTAATAATTATTTTAGCTATTTGAAAAACAATTCCTCCAGATCTTTAGATATTCCTTTCTCTTTAAGAAGATTTATTAGATTAGGGGCCGTTAACCTTATAGTTGTGGCGAGCCAAACCAATATGATTCAAAGTGCCACACAAAAAGAAATATTTGAAACTATTTGATTTTTTTTGTGGCATGCACGCTATTTGATTTTTTTTTGTGGCATGCACGCAAAATTAGGGAATAAAGATCAAAAATATATTTAAAGTTTTATTATATATTAACTATGCATCATTTAAAGATATTATTTATCAAAAAATAAAACTGTTCTTTTAGCATAAATAAAAAAGTTAAAATTGTACATATGTTATGAATTAGGTATATAATTTTTATGTGAATCTTTTCTTTACAAAACTCTATTTCATATCAAAATGGCAGGGGATAATTTGAGATTTTCAGTTTGACACATGATTTGAGCCTGTTTGTCTTGTCCACGTATCTTAAATGTCTTGTGTGTCTTTCTTTTTCGTATTGTGTTGCCGTGTCTGACTTCTTTAGTCTTATCTTAAATGTCTTCTAAAAGTTTTTTAAATTCATTGCCTTGCTTGTGCACCTTCTTTAGAGTGCCTTTTCTTGCGTGCCTTGTCCATGTGTCCAATATAAAGTTCTACTAATTAAATCTTCATAAACATATTACGTGGACACATTTTTTCTGAGTGGTATAAGGGATATTTGAAATAAGAAACTGTCAACAGTTTATAAAATGTACTTAAAACCTTAATGTTGTATTTGTTTAATTTTTTTGTGTTGATATTGATGGAACTGTATGGATCATTTTCTTTTTCAATGCAAACAAGAAGAAAATCATTATTTTTTCAGTTAAGTACCGTGGCACAGTCAATCTAGAGTACATAAAGTGAGATTCGTTTCATTGAAGAAACTGTTTTTATATCTCTATTATATTGTTTTCTTGATAAAAAAAAAAGAAACGTCTGAAATTTGCGTGAGAAATCATTGTGTTGATAAAGTATTGATTTTTTTAAAAAAAATCCAACAGGAATGAATGGAATAAACATTCTTGGTTATTTGTTGCATTTGACCAATTTTATATCAACTTTCAAAAGTTGTTTCTATAAATTTTTTCGTGCACCGATGTTTTTTCCGATATGTTGCACCAAGAAAACTTATTTTTCGAGTGAATTAAATATGTTTTTTTTTAATATATACGGATCGTTTAAAAAAAATTTCTACTGGCTAATGGTATTTCAAATTTTTCGAACTTTTTTCTTCTTTTAGCAAGTTTAGATTAATACTATTTCGGTTTAAGGTTTAATCTTCAATATAGGATTAAAGTATTTCATAAAGAATTTTAGGGTGATAAGATGATAGCTAAGATATGGATAATACACTTGGCGGAATATTTATTAAATTTATAATAATGTAAATTTTATTCAAAATATTTTCCACACAAAAATTATGCAATAGTATTCTAGCTTCAAACTTTCGAGGGAAAAAATTTGCTGCTTACAAGAGGTTTTAAGTGTCTTGTGTGTTGCTCAAGGTCTTGATTGTATGACTTACTCCTTCTTGTCTGTGTGTCTTGTCTTGTAATTCTGGTCTGTGTGTCTTGTTATATTTATTGTGAGTCTTGTCTTGCATTTTTTGTCTCTAATGTCTTGTGTTTCTTGTCTTTTATTTTTACTGTCTTGAGTAATACTGTATTGTATGTCTTGATTTGTCTTAAATTGTATGTGGTATTTTGTTTGGTTTATATAGTGTGTGTGCTTTTTTTCCCTCTATTCTGAGTTGTGCGTCTTGTTTTGTGTATTCTGTGTTGCCTAACCTAGACCGGTCTATGTTGCAAATATGTGGTGTGTTGACTATTTTCTTTTTGTGTTGTCTTGTCTTGACTATTCTGTCTGGTGCTGTCCTTTATACGTTGTGTCGTCCTTTATACGTTGTTATGAATGAGAATGAGACTTTAGATTTTGAATTTCATGTAGAATGCAATCATGAATTGTATAACGAACGGATTTTGGACTTACCGCCATTTTCCATGCTGGGTGTATAAACAGTGTGGAAGTATTTCGAAAGCTTAATGAAAGATATATAAATGAAGATTATTAATGAATAACACCAATGATTTCACAAGTCGACTTTTCATGTATATATTTGCTTCACACACACACTCATGCCTTTACATGTACGATAAAAGAAAAACATTTCACAACACATAATCACAAGAATGGCGACCATTACAACCGAATCATCCGAATCGAATGTCGTTTTCCCGCCGAAATCACTCCGGCTTCCAGAAAACCAAGTTCAGTTCGTGGCGCCATCTCTGGACGGCGAAAGGAGTCAACTATTCTTAACATCCTCCGGGGGCGGGAAGATGTAGTCGATGGTGGTAGGGGCAAGACTGCAACTTGAGAGACTGGTCTTGTCATGACTCCACGTGAAGTCTGGATAGTGACGACACGGCATATTCCGTCAGCTCCAGGATGTGTGGCCACAATCCTTCCGGGAGTCCACCTGGTGCTGAAAGAGGCTGGATTCTTGATTAGGACGAGGGCTCCTACCGTGAAGTCTTTCTGGCCCTGCATCCATTTGGTTCGGGACTGCAAGGTGTTGAGGTAGGAGAGCTGCCAGCGAGACCAGAACATCCTTTTCAACTTCATCAGAAGAGACCACCTAGAATGAAGACTCAAGGATTGGTTAGTCAGACTGTGATCAGGGAGTTCAGCAAGGGACACCCGATAAGAAAGTGTCCGGGTGTTAACACCTGGAGATCCTTAGGGTCTGATGATAGCGGATAAAGAGGCCGTGAATTTATGCACGCCTCGATTTGGCACAGGATTTTAGCTAACTCTTCAAAGTTCAGCACAGCCGCCTTTAAGGTTTGAGCAAATGATGCTTTGTGAGTTTGACTGAGGCTTCCCACACACCTCCGAAATTCGGTGCATATGGAGGGATGAAGTGCCACTGAATGTTTTTGCTTGACGAATAGTCCTGGACATTAGAGTTGTGAGGTAATTTAAACAAGTCCTTCAAGTAAGCTGAAGCACCAACGAAATTTGTACCGTTGTCAGAATAAATGTCTGATGAGATAGCCACGGCGTGACACAAATCGACGCAGTGCTGACAAAAATGCTGCTGCTGATAGCGAAGATACGAGTTCAAGGTGCACTGCTTTAGTACACATGCAGATGAAGAGGCAGATGTAAGATTTGAAGTTGCTGGTCTTGCGAGTATGTTGGCACTTTGTCGTGATAGGTCCAGCAAAGTCAATGCCTACTTTTCAAAAGCACGCAAGGGGTGATTCGTTCGATGGGTAGATCACCCATCATTTGAGAGACAGGCTTCGCCACAAGCTTAAAACAGTCTACGCAGTTGTGTAGTTCTTTTCTGACAGCTGATTTACCATTAGGTATCCAAAACTGCTGACGAATGAGGGATAAAACTAGTTCCTGCCCAGCATGGAAATTGACCCTATGAAAATGTCTAATGATTAGACTTGTAAAGTGAATATTTTTTGGTATGAGCATAGGATGCTTTTGTTCAAATTTAAGAGTTTGTTGGAGACGAAGACGTCCTCCGACACGAAGAATTCCCTCAGAGTCAAGGAATATTCAAAGACTGAAGGTTGCTAGATTTGGGAAGAGGCTTGTATATACATTTCAAGAGATTAAGTTCTGTATGGTATTCTCCATTTTGTAACAATTTGACTACCTTTTTGATTGAGGTTTCTAATTCATGTGTATATAAAGGCCCAGTAACTTTGGACACTGATTTGGAATTATGGTAGAATCTGAATATCCATGCAACAGTCTAATTACTTTCATGTATGAGGAAAACTTATCCAAGAAACTAAGAGAATTATCAACACCAGTTGAAAGAACAACAGAGTCACTTAATGATTCAGACTGATCAATAGGGAACAGGCTGTTCAGAGAAAGGAAGAATGAATTGGAAGAAGGATGGAAATCATGAAGCCAATTTTGGACCAGCTACCCACTCTGAATTTTTCAAGAATTGTTTCGGGTAGAGGCCTCTTGTTGCCCAATCTGCCGGGTTTAATTTTCCCGGAATGTGATGCCAAGATTCTTTTGAGGTTAGTGTATGAATTTTCCAACCCTGTGTTGCACAAATTGATTTCCTTTTACAGGTGGATTATTTATCCAACTCAGTGTAATTGTTGAA
>BMAO01003267.1:0-110546 GCA_019973975.1 Trichonephila clavata | reverse complement strand
GACGTCCTCGATGAAGCAAAACGAGCAAAATTTGACTTTACGAAAGAACATTATTTTCAAAAACAGAAAGACTTCATAAATAAAAAAAATTATGTCATACAACCTATATACTTTTCTAATATACTACAACATAAAATTATTAAATTTTAAAATTATTTAAAAATATAAGGATTCGAAAAGTACACACCAAAAGGAACTTTCGTATACATGGTGTTCATTAGGTACATGTATCTTTATTTTATAACATATAACACCACAAAACATGCTGTTTTAGTTAGAAATTGTACGTTTATTTAAATGCAATAAATATTTTTATACTACCTTGTTCAGAATTTTTTTAAAAAATTTGAATTATGACTTTTTGAAATTTTGATAAAAATGTCATTTTTTTTTTACAAATTCAACAATAAAAGTAAAAATACAAACATTTCAGGAAGGAAATTAGAAGCATTAAATGCATTATCATGATACAAAAGTTCATACCAAGTTTCAAAAAATATAATAAATAGATTTTTCTACACATGTACCTAAAAACTGAAAAAACACGTTTTGAGAAAAATGGAAAAAACTAAATAAAATGGTACACTTACCTAAAATTTGACTTTTAGAACATTCCAGCACTGTATCATCTTGCATAGACTCTTCTAAGGCATCCTTCTTCCTTTTAATTTGCCTTTTAGTTGTCCTGGCTTCTTTGGTAGCTTTTTGGATACTATCTCGGCTTCACAATTCTGACGTAGTCAATTTTACGAAGGCCTTCACAAGTATTGATACCTGGATTTATTTGCAGTGCTTTTAATACTTCTGTTCTTGCGTATGCACCTTCATTGAAACATATAACTGCGTCCATAACACCCATTTGCAAAGTTTTTTTGCTCACAAATGTGTTTTTGGCACACGATTCCACACACAGTTATTAAAGCTTTCGTTGGGGTTTTGAGTTCGGCCATGCAGACATTTTAATAAAAGTTCTTTCGCAGTTAAATCTCTAAATATTTTTTTAATTTTAAGAAGAACTGCTTCTGGGAGGGAATGTTTGTGGGTGTACTTTTCACCAGATACAAGGCTTTTGTTGTACCCGCACCAACTTTCTTCTCCCATAGGGCACAAACCATGTTGTGGATTTTTATCTGTCGACAGTTTATGGAATATATTGCCCAGATGGATTTCGACATATCTGCGACTGATTTCCCAACATTTCTTCTTATGGCTAGGCCATAGTATTTTTTGCAGCAAAAGAATTTCTGCATCTGTCAGCCTTCCTCGTCCAGATATTGCTTTATTGTCTGACAGCTTGGTGGATTTTAAACTGTTCTTTAGAGCTCTCAGTCTTGATCCCATCCTTTTTTGGACGTGGCCGATGCACTCCAATTTTTCAATCGGAACATCATCACCGTATATGTTGGACTCTTGAACCCTAAGAAACCCCTTGAATCTCCATCTCCAAGGTACTGAACATACCGAACATCGTAATTTGGTACTGGAGTGATTGAAAATCCGCAATGCTCCTTCACTCTCCATTCCCGCACTAAATCCATGATAGTTTGCCTGGCAATTATCACAGGTTTTGTTTTTGTTCTTACATTCAAAACAATATTTTGATAGGCACTCAAAATCAACAACTTTTCCGTTATCGAGAGAAGTTGCCGTTACAACGCCATTTTTTGACGTGTGTCCTCTTTTTTGCCAGGTCCCATCAAGAGCAATTGCTACGTCCTTATTGTTTTCGTTTGCAATAACAGCTTCATTAACGCTGCTAACCATTGAACGTGATGAAGCAGTTTCCAACGCATTAAAAATTGGCGTATACAGTCTTTCAAATTTAGCTGGAGGAGGAGGCAAGTTCATCAGCGCACAAAATGTCTGAGCTGCACTTTTTCCAATTCCAATGCATCTCATACCATAAACAAACCTCAAATTTACTTCATATCCTGCTGGCACAGAATTTGAAGTCATTGAGCCATGACTAGAGCCACAATACTTGCAAGTTGCTGATATACTGCTAGCAAGTCCTCTGCGACTACTTTTATTTTCAGCAACATCAAAGCAGAAAGATCTATCACAATATCTGCATTTTGCAATATTGTTGAAAATATCATTAAGCATATTTAAGTCAATAATAACAAACCTGCTTTGAGATTCAGCTGAAAAGTTATCTTCATAGTCAAAATATCCTTTACTCTTCTCAATCTTTTTTTTGGAAGAGCTGACATCACATTTTTCACTCACTATACATACTGAAGTTTTTTTACGAATTAGACGACGTTTCTGATGTCCAAATTTCTTTGCTCGAGGCATTGCAAATATTTAAAATACTTACAAATCACAAACAAACAGAAAGTAAACAAGAAAAAGTCAATAAGCAGTGAAAATATGAAGTTTGTAACTCACGTGTTTGTATCTCAAGCACAAGAAAACAACATTCTTTAAATTTCGCACAGCTTGTGTTATAAACAAGATTGAGTTGAGTAGTTTTATTCCTTCTCAAACCACAAGAATAAAATAAATATATCCAGATCAAGTGATATTAAAATACCAATCTACAATCTACATAAAAGCATGTTTCGGTTACTGAAAGATGGGCGTGGCATTGATGTACGATAACGTAAACAACAGGTGTGGCAGCTGTTGTTTACATTTTAAAACCGCAATTACTCAGATATTAAGCTTTAAACCTATACATGTTATACATTTTTGGAATCAGCATTAACTCTACTTTTTTTTAAGATGAAAATTGAAAAATCGATTTTTTGAAGGTTTATCACGTCTCGGTTCCCTTAAGTAATGGTAGTAACAATTTTTTATTGTGAAATATATATAATCATAGGGATTATAACTATATTTTTGAAACCAAAAACTGAAAAGAGAGTGATGATGTATTACTATCGTCAGTTGTTTTTTGTGAATTAAATTCTAAAAGCAACTATTTCATGTATAATATAATAAGTTCATTATAATATTTAACGTATTAGAGTATCTTTCATTATTGCCAAAGAGTACTGTCAATTTGTGAATAATCTTAGCGGTACTTGATAACACTGCACAAAAGAGAGCTTATATGGTGAGCCGAAGGAAAATATTTTTTCCTGAAGCTTTTAGAAGATAAAAATTAGAAGATGCATACATTTCGTTTTTTTTTCTTCTTTAAACTTTCTCCTATCTGTATCCTTCCTTTGAATTTTTTCTATATAGTCTAATTAGATTTAATTAAATTATCCTTATTAGACATTTGGTAAATTCAATTATATTTCCAGAAGACTATTTCCATCCCTACAATTATGAAGAAGTACCAAAGAAAAACACCATAAACACACACACATATATATATATACGATGAGATAGCTGAGTACATGAATCAGATAAAAGTTGAGAGGCCTTACATATGTGGGGCTGCAAAAGGCAAATCAAATAAAGGTAAAAACTCCAAAAGTTGCACCAAGAGCGTTTTCTGTCTAGAATCGCATTGATTCCAATATATTTAAACAACTTTCAACAACAATTTCTAGAGAAAAATACTTCCGATGAAGACTTACTTATTTGAAACATCTGTTGATTTGGGCATTGTAAAAACAATTTAGAAAGATTTCCAATCCTTACGAGTACTATTCTATCTATGGTAAGAATGATACTCTGGTAATAAAGTTCGCAAATCTGGTCAGTTTCTGTGATGAAGTATTTAACTTGATTTTGTTAAATAAGACCTTTTATTTTGCAGATTTATCGATATTCATTCATTTAATCTGTTTCTTTCTCACAATTTTCATGACTAAATACGCACCTCAAATATGGAACATTTTGAATCCCAACCGTAAATTGTATGGTTATTTCAGTACTTATGTAATTGTGGTCTATCAAACACATTTTGAGTGTATCACGAACCTACGATCACATTGTACATATATACTGAAATAACCATACAATTTACGGTTGAAATTCAAAATGTTCCATATTTGAGGTGCGTATTGAGTCATGAAAATTGTATATTATATATATGAGGTAAAAGTAACATGATGTGTTCAGGGCCCTATATAGCGTACTATACTGGGCAAATAATAAATAGAAAACGATGTACTTGCAAAATAAAGGCTACAGTTTATAATTCCAAAGAATTCGGATCTGTACTTTCCCATTATATCTGAGTTTAGGACTGCGCTCAAGCAAAAGCAAGAAATTTACATAAATTTGCATTGAATTATAGCATTGTATGCATGCATTGTTTTTCTATTTTATTCGCAGTTTATGGCAATGCTTACTACTTAAACAATTTTATCAGCCAGTGGAAATGACATTGATGCCCTTCATAAATTCCAACGATTGAAAAATGTATGAAAAGGGTTGATGAACAAAAAATAACTACTTAGCGGAAGCTGACTGAATTATTTGAATCTACAAGATATGTGGTAGTACAACGTTTCCAGGGACTCAAAGAAATTATGTGAAATAAATTATATAGTCTCAAAGCTGCTCTTTAAGACTAAAACCAGAGATCTAAAAGGCTCATTTACTTATTCTAAACACCGATCTTTATAATGTTCATGAACAAATTTAGTTATATGAAATTGATTGCACTCTAAATCAAATTCTCCGAATTTTGAGCATTTTTCAAGCTTATCCAAACTTATTTAGCAAGCTAAAGTTTGAACTTTAAGTCCTTACTGATTCAATGTGCATTGTCTTCTACACAATAGTATTTGTTGGCACCGGTTATTCAACCTATGACTTGACAGCTCCAATGTCGATCAATATTTCGTGACTATAATACATTGAGTTATCGCTGCCGTAGAATTAAAAGCAACTTAATGTGATTATCCAACGATATTCCGTACAAAAACATTGCACTTGCCCTATAACTGAACTTTCAACAAGGCTAGATTGGTAATATCTTGAATATCTGTCCAGATCAGTCATTCATTTGAATTACTAAACAAAGTAAATCGGGACTAACTACTATTTATGAAACCCATTGCTGTCTGTTTCAATAAATGTGCTTCTTTTACCAATATAAACTGGCACTTATGGGTGTTCGATTAAGAGGCACACAAGCAGATGGCCATCTTACCTGAAGTCCTTGATTGTGAAAATGACTGCTTGCCGTAGCAGCAGAGATTGTCGCTGTTGTTCAGGCAACATGATCTCAAATGAGGGGAAGAGTAATATTGCCTCTCTTTCCGCTCAAAGGAATAGAAAGTGATTTTTCTTAGGAAATGTATGGCGCGACCGGTATGAAAACTGTCTTTCGGATATGTGGATTCAAACTGATTTAGGAAACATTATGAAGCACATCAAAACATCTAGCAGTATTTGTTGAAAACAATTTTATTTTTGTCCTTCCATTTGGCTACCGTCTCAACAAATCGTAAAAGAATAACAATAATTTCTTCCTAGCTCTGTTGAATATCAACAAACATAAAACAATATAAAATTTGAATACTCTCATTTTTTAAATGTTTGCCGGCTCATTATATTTCTTAAAAAATTAGGCATAATTATTTCATAAGAATTTATTGAAACTGCTCGTTAATTTTAATATGAGCAGTATTTTTTATCGTTGTTTTCCCTTTTTATAAAGAGCTACTGAAAACAGGCTACAAATTAATTATTTGATACCAGTGTTAGTATAATGCATTTCATTAGTTTCTTGATAAATTAACACATAATTCACGTGTAGTATTTTTATATTTAAGTAATTTTAAAATTAATACATTTAATTTAAATAATGTTTGAACAATAATAGATTATTTTATTTTAAAATTCGAGTGAGTTTAGAGCATTTTTTCTATCGCAGAAATTAAGACTAATCCCCTCAAACATTTTCACGCTAAACAATTTATTTAAACTCTAACATATTGATTTCTTTTTTTTAAAATTTTTTAAACAGAAATTTTATAGACTTATATAAAATATTGCATTAAAATTTCGTATTATAATTTCAAATTTTAGTCAAAATCCCCCACTGTATAATTTTAATATTTAAACAATGCCATATTGATATTTCATTTCAAAATTGTTTTCAATTGTCCTGTTTGCCACAATACATAACAGCTTAATATGAAATCCTTTTACGCAACATCCATATCACAATGACATCGCAAATTCTATGGCTCGTTAATCATTACGGTTGATTCTCAGTAGAAAAGTTGCTGACAAAGATCTTACTGATTAGAGTGGTATTAGAAATAATGAGAATATCTATAAATCTTCTAAGAATGGATTGTGTGTGTATAAAAGAAGATATGTTTTGTCCATGATTACTGCTACTCTACGTATGTATATATACGTATGAATATTTATATTTCAGATAGTTTGGAATTTAATTTATTTCAAAGAATCAGTTTTATAATATACACACACACATATACTAGCTTAGATATTTCGTTTAATAAAATGAATAAAACTAAGTAGCTAAAATAGTGAACTACAAATAGTATAATCTCATATCAATTCTTTCAGCCATTTTCAGTTTGTTACCTGTTATAAATATTGAATTATTTTTTTTTTTCTTCTAATCCCTAGATTTATATACGTTTTAGATGGTTTAAATATTTTTAAATAATGATTTTTAAATTATTTTTTTAATGAGCCGAAGACAAGTTATTTTGTAACAGAAAATTGCCAAATGCATTGATTTTGAAAATAAATTAGTAAAATATATTTCACACCAATTATATCAATTGCAATGTTTTTAATAAAATTTTATTTTACTTCTATTCAAATGTGTACTTAAAGCGTAATTTTTAAGATCAAATATTAACAATTTTCTAAAAATGAATTTAAATACATTTGAATGATTTTACGATAAAAATTGGCATTATAATAATATTTTTAAATTTATCCTTATCGCCACATTTGAGACATACGATTTTAATTAGAATTTTTTCCTTCGAAACCACGCTTAAAATAAATGAATCGTCCACAGTTTTCAGACTTCAATTAATGTCAGAAAAATTTATATGAACCGCTTACTATTTAAATAAATAAGTAAAATATTATGTGAGATATATATAATGTACTAGAGGTGTCAAGACATTAAATCCTGCGTAGGAAACTGTGACAGCTTAATATCAAGACGTTCTATTATAGTCTAAAAATTCCTTAAAGATTCTCACAGCTTTTGATTCATACGCTACACTTCATGCAGTTCTCTTTATCATAATCATCATTATTATTATTGTGAAACTCTCGTGCCTTGGACACGCTTAGCGCTTCGCTCCAATTTTCCCCGAGCACCAAACTCATGTAAAATGCATTGCGTCTAAAATATGTATGAAAGAAAAGTTCCTTTTTTTCCGAAGCGCTCTCAAATACTGAAAAGACTATTATTTTAACATAAAAATAACGCAGGTGTTTAGAAGGAGAAAAACTGAAATGGCTTAACCCTTTTAAAATGTAAATAACGAACTTCTTTTAAGGAGAAGATTTAAAGGAGAAGAGTAAGGATGAGCACATTTCCTGCTCTCCATAACATGAAACAACCTTCATACATGTCTTTTTATTCAATGTTATGAGGAAAGCTTCTTCGTGTGAGGATAAATTTGTTTTCTTGAATTAATATTTATGATGTAATATATTATTGCGGGATAAGAATGAATAATAGGGGAATATATTTACGGGAAATTTGAAGGAGTATCCGCCATGGAATCGAAGAACTAGACATGAGTCAATATTTAAAATACGCCACTGGTTATTGCAGATTAGCTTCATCATTTTCACTAGCTGTTTTCTTAAGACATCACATTATAATAAGTTACAGAACCAGTGTATTTTCCTTTTCCTTTTTGAAGATAGTTACATAACTTACAGGACATATTATCTACGATAGACTTCTTGTGAAATATTACTTACATCATTTTATATAAATTTTAGCGTGGAACTTTCTTTTGGTCTAAGAAACTCCAATTTATTCAAACATTTTTCATTCTATATTTCTTTGAAAAAACATCAATGTGCCAAAATTTTACTTTAGCTTAGAGGTAGGTAAAACCATTTATTAGTTAACCACTATCTTTATTTTTTCTGATAAAAATATTTCAATTAAATTTTCACAATGATTTAATTATTGTATAGCAGACAAAAGAAATTATATCTCTTGAGAAGTTGTAGGTAGTAATTCTAGTAACTTTGCAAAAAACTCACTATTCTCTGTAGGTTTATTTTGAAATCTATCATTTACTAGGTGAAGCAAATATGAATTTTATTTCTATTTAATAGTATTTTTATAACTACTAAAATGCATACAATTAACAGAGCATAGTTTATATTCATTTAAGAAATGAAATTAACGCATTTTGTTTCTCTGAAACTTCCTTAACATTTTAAGGAATAAATTTTATTTATCAATATTAATATTTTTTTCATTATTTCTAATAATTAAAATTTTTAAATATTTTTTAAATGGTCTCTTTTAAATAAACATATTATTTTGCTTCATTTTCAGAAACCTTGATACTTTTTCGTTTTCAAAATTATAAATTTCTAAAAAAAATATTACTTGCTCTCATTTAACTTATTATTATTTATTACTTATTAAACTCCTTTATTCAAAACATTCAAAAAATCTCACTTAATTATTTCTTATTGAAAAAAATGTATTTCCTGATAAAAAAATGTCTTATTTTACTAATTTATTAATGACCCTGACTGATTGAACACAGTATATGAACAGCCTTTCAAATGTACTTGTATAACAAAATTGGTCTTAGGTCTTTTCCCTTTTATTAGTTGTTTCTTCTAAATCTAAGTTTTTTTTATAAATAGATTTGAATACTTATAAAATTAAGTGATATATTTTAGATTTTTTTTAAAAAAAATTATGTAATTTATAATTTTTAACTTTGTATAATTCCGTTATTTTTACTATGAAAATATCATATAAGGAGTATGATCAATGTCTTCAAAATGGCAAGCACAAATCAGCAATTCATAGTACATAACATAGTTTGAATTTAATCAATATATACTGGGACTATGATAAATTGTCCCAGCTGATGCCACTTGAATGTAAACGTGATGACCATTTGCAGTCCCATTGGATCCGTTGTCTATGTGGAGCAATGTTGTATGTTTTACGTTATCAAGAATCTATATTTAGTTTAATACTCTGCATTTATCATGCACATATTTATTCATACATGTTTGATGATTTAATTCATGGAAAATGAATTAAGTAATGAAAAGTGAATACCTTCTCCTGCGAAAAAGATTTGAACATTTTTAACCTCTTAACGTCCTTTAGAAGGACGTGTGTACTCGTCCTTCTAAAGGATGATGTTTGTGTTCTGCCCTGTATAAAACTAGTTCCACAGCTTTGGAATACAATAAAACTACATTGACAGTATTTGCAAAGAATTTACTTATATTTCGGAGAAAAGGAGGGGAAGGAATTTGAAAGGGAACGATGAATTGCACAGCTAAGTGGTTTTCTTATTTTTCGTCTGCTTGTCTACTTTTCTGTTCTTCATTTGCTGTTATTTTCACTTGATGTGTGTAATAGGAGCTTTTTGATTTTTTTTTGTATGAATGCACTAAATGTTATAGTAATGTATGTGTGACACTATGTTTCGCGATATATTCCACAACAGAAAAGTTATGATTTTTTATTATTGTAACTCTGATATTATTTTTTTTTTACTTTCATTCCATTATTTTATACTTTTTTTTTCTTTCTTTTTAAAGTAATTAATTTTTAGATGGGAAAATCATACCCTTCTTTTTTCCTAATAAATCGCGTAGCAGCGTGCGCCGGTGGGAAAAACGAGGGGTGAATTTCTTAACCTTTCAGCAGTAGTTAAGGGGTTAAATAATTATAACTTATAAAAAGGAATTCATGCTTTTTACATTCAATGAATAAGTTAACATATTATATCCACTGTAATATGTATCTATAAGTGTATCCTTATATGCCTTTATACAGTGTATTTTTTAAAATTTATTTCTACTTCATTGTTGAAATTTTGTAACTACAATTAGATCTCTATTTAACGAAGTAGTTAAATCCCAAATATACGTTCATTAGTTGGATTATTCGTTAAATATATTTTCATCTTTCAATGTACTTTAAATTCTTAGTTTCAGGAAAAAAATTCGAAAAATAGAGGTTCTAATATGAATGTCCGTCTGTATATTATTCGAAGTTACTATAAAAAATTTTGGAAGATGAACGCAAGTAAATTGAATAAAACTTCTCTACTATCAAGAATTCGTGAAAGAAAAATTTATAACTTTCGACTTTTGCTCATTCAGTGGTCTTTCGATTATTCTTGTTCAATGCGGGTGGAAATCAACTTTTCCCATCTCCTCTCATTTATTACAGCTACTTCGGCAACACCACCAATCCGGCAATATCTCTAACAGCCATTACAAACACTATCGAAAACAAGTGGTTCAATAGCGATAAAAAAATCCACTAGCCATGATAATGTTACTTTCCAGCAAGGTTTTGAAATATCTTTCAGGTTATTATCAGTTCGCCTTCTTTTTTGCTCTCATCTCTTTATCCCCTGGAAGTTCACATTTTTGCTTCTGCACCGAAGCATATCAATCACTGTCAGGCGATTTCCTTCTTTTCCATCCTGCCATTAATCCCGCCATGTCAGAAACATTTGAGTTGATCGAAATTCAGATGATATATTCTGCTCGGTTTCCAAGCTTCGTAAGAATTACAAAATGTCTTAGTTGAGCAATTGCTCTCCAAGAAAATGGTTATCTCTCCCTCCGCTTCTTAAGAGTGTAAACTTAAATTGGAAATGAGTTTCACTTAAGCATGTTTTATTTCAAGTTGTCACTGTGCCAGCAAGTGTATTTTTCGGAAATTTGTAATGTGTTTGGATGTTTTACTTTACACAGATAATTTTATCAATATTTTAAGCAAATATAAATAATGTTGAGCGTACATTGACTATGATTAAAAGACAAAAGTAGCTTAAATAGTATTTAAATTAAAGGACGTAAGTGGATAGCTCCAAACAATCACCTAAAATGAAAATGAATTTTTATTTTGAAGAAATCTTGCTAAAATACCCTAAATGAAATTTTAACACAATCTATTACAAAAAACACACATACAAAAAATCAGAAAAGAAACTTGATTTATGCGTAAAATATAAAAAGTATACTTCCGAAAAGGTATAAAATCTATATAAGAAATATTTAAATTTATGTCCAAAATCTGCAGAAGAAAATTAGTTTCACCAAGATAAGTTTTAAAGTGTTTTATTACATTTATTATAATTCATTATCACTCAGTTTTGATGAAAAGTTAAGTATTTTAAGAAAAGTAAGAAAATATTGGACATATATATGAAATTAAGGCCTTTCAGAAACATATTTCTTGTCAAAACAATAATCATTACTCCTAAAAATAACACTTTTAAGAATTAACAACTTGAATTCAGAGAGATATTTTTTATGAATTCAGATTATCGGCAAAATCACCTCTTTTAAATTGTTCCCCATATATTTTTATTTAAATTTTGAAAAATTATTTCATTTATTAACCTCAATATAAAACAATGATGATTTATCGGAGGAGAGAATAATTGAGTGATGTTAAAAGAGGAATGAAATATACCAAAAAACTTTAACGTAAATATTCCTTTGAAATGTATTAAATATGTATAATATTTTTTTTTTTAATAATTGAGTCACAACATCTAAAATTTTTATAAATTTCCTTACGCTACAAATCGAAATTTCAATTTATACTCAATTTGAAAGCTTTTTTGTTTTAGAAAACATTAATTTAATCTTTTCAGGATAATAAAGTTTTTTTCCTGCGTGATTATCGAACATGATTCATTAAAATGTTTGGAACAGTTAAGAGTAAAAATAAACCTTTGCATTTAATTTCATGTTAATATTTTAATCGATTTTTAAATTTTTTGTACAGAAAGCTATTTTTATACATCAATACTTAAGCAAATTTTAATTAAATTCAATTTTCGAGTTATAGCAAAGATTAAAATAAAATTTTATCTGAAAGATTTTCTTATTTTTCAAATAAAATTCATCAAACACCAATTGTAAATCTATGTTTATTTTGTATTCTTAAATATGGACCGTAATCCGTACAATAATAAATCAAATTTCATCTCTATTTTTTTTTTATTCATTTCTCTGCATGGGAGGCTTGGTTTTTCCTACAACACTTCTTAAATTGTATGAAAAATAAGTATTTTTTCTTAACTTTGAAAATAAGTAAATGAAAATGTTAGTTTTTTTTTAAAGTTTTAATGAATTTATTATCGGAAATAAGTTCAAACACTGACAAACTTTCAGAAAAAATTCGTATAATTAAGCACAAATGCTTTCGATCTATGTTATATGCAAATTAAGTATTTTCAGTTTTTTATTTATCAAACTAATCTCAATAGATGAAATTGCACTATCAAATATTTCTTGAAAAATATGAATATGACTTAATAAAAAAGTTGAATACTTGTATCACACATTATTTCGAAAACATACAAAATAGAACTACTTACTTTAAAGCGATATTTTAATCACAAGATGGATTTGATCTCGAAACTTATTTTTTTTTAGTCAATATTTTTTTTGAAGTCCAAATGTGTCATAAAGGTTTAAGATCCGGCAAGTTAGGACGTTAATTAGAATACATCATCACGCATTTCGAACCACAATTTCAGCCTCGTGACGTGATCGTTGTCCTGCTAGTAGATCCCATTTCCAATTGGAAGGAAGATACCGTATAGGGGTGCAACTTATCTGCAGTTATGTTCAGATAATCCACAGCTCTTAATGTCTGCTCTTCCACAACTAAGGCTACCACAACACCCATGAAAATGTCCGCCAATATCCAGTATAGCTGCCATCAGCCCATTCATGACTCTCTGTAAATTAGGGAGCAAAAATTCGCACGGAAAAGTGTGAGTATTAACATCACACTGTTCAGCTACACGAGGGCATTTAGAGACGGACTTCGTAATTTTTAACCATGGTCAATAATTCGCACGGAAGGCGGCGTATTTCGAGAAAACTCTGGACGTAATGAATGATAAACATTGATTTATTCGTTCAGACAATTTTCTCTTCAATTTATCCATGGTTCTTGATCGATATTCATGGTACCAGTATAGGCAAAAAGGACAGTGACATTTGGACAACAGACGCACAGAAGTGGAATGTTTTCTGCGTAGTTCCATATTCAACAGTGTCCTTCGAACTCAGTGTTCCGAAACACCTGCACTTGATTCTGCATTATATTGACCTTCAGTTGAGCTACTGTCTGGGTACAACTTTACTTTAATAAGCGAGGCAGTATGTAACGTACTTTTTCTATGATTATACGTGGATGTTCAACAGCATGGCGTATTATGCTGTTTTCACTGTTATTTATCAATTTTACATAAATCATGACAACAGCTGATCGTGAACAACCTACCATTCGCATAGTATTAGAGATACTCGTTCCAAATCTTGAGGCCTTTACAATATGGCCTCGATAAAATTTCTTAGATCAGCAGCCATTCCTATCACTCGCAAAACTAAATGCAACAATGATTACATTCTCCACAAACACAGTTAAATACTATTCCCACACTTAATCATTTACATTGTACGTCATCTAGACGAGTTCATTAAAAATTTTGAGAAGTGTCATAATACGTACGATATGTTAATACTCCCGTTATTAAATCAAAATGTAAGAATAAAGAAAAAATACAAATAAGTGAAAATGTAAGGAATATAATTAAATTAATATGCTGGGTTCCAAAACCTGGATAAATTTATGCACAAGAGATTAATTTAAAACGCAAGAAATCCTTCCTCTTCAAAAGCTCAAAATTATAATTTCAATTTTGTTATGATACTATAAGTGCATTAAAATGTTAAATATATTTAAAAAAACAAAACTTTTTACATGAAATGTTTATATTCCGAATCAAAGCATCGAAAATATTGAAATATTAGTGAAGATTTGTAATTTTTTTTTCAATCGATAAAAATTTTTAAGCGGCTTTACGAAAAACCCATCAGTTTTATTGTGAAAAAAATTCTATGTTTCTACATGTTTGTGTAAACTTCAAATAACACCCAAATGCTCCCCGGAATAAGTAAAATCATTAGAACAAAATGTAATAATCTAAAATGATGTAACAAAATGGCGTTACAAAAACAAAATAAAATTACAGTATTTTGTCACAAATAATGTAAACAATTTTTTTTTAAATTTTTCCTTTTTTTACTTCCTCAGACTAATTTTATGAAACGGTTTGTTAGTTTTAGGAAAATTACCGCATATATGCTAAATGCATTATTTAATTCACTATTCTTCAGATTTTCAAAAAATAATAAGATTATTCAATAAAGGGAACAAAGAAGAACTTCGCAGCATTCATAAAGCTTGAAATAAATTTTATTTCATGCAGTTAACGATAAAAGTAAATCTTTTGTGAAAGAACTACTTTCAAAGTTACTGAAAAGAGCATTGTAATTGTTTACATTTTGAAATGTTTTAAGAAAATGAAATTGCGTTGGAGTTTTAAATACTTATTTGTAGTTAATAAACTATTCTAAAGTAAACTTTATTTTTTGGATATTTTTAAATAAATTCACATAAATGTAATTATGAGCTTGCTTTAAACATATGTAACATATATATATGCATACGTAAATTTAATCAATGTTTTCGATATTTTATAGCATTATAAACCATATAGTGTGATGATATTGAACCTTTTAGATATATTTTTTTTCCTTTGGATGTTACTAATTTTAAATAAATAAATTATTGTCCAGTTAAAATTAGTGTTTCATTGGAATTACTAATCTAATAATAAAAATAAGAATACATAATCTAATATGTGTAATTCATCGTTCGAATTTTACTAGAAGCAATTATTTTCCATTTAATATAGTTTATGGCTAATGGAAGAAGGTGATAAATTGACAATGTGTTGATTGACACCAGCAATCATCAATCATAGAAGCAAAGGATGATTTAGCGATGACTGATGAAGTCTGTATTTGCTTTAGATATTTATATTAATCTGTTACTATTTAATATACTTTTAGTGGGTGAGAAAGTGTTATAAATAACTCATGCGTATGGAACCAAATCAAACAGAGATGTATTTAAATTAATTTGTTGTGAAAAATTAAACACATCAATGTATTTAAAGTAATAGTAAAATATTTATGTCAAAATACAGCTACTAAAATATAAATATTGTGTAACACATATTCTTTTATTCATGAAGCAAATTAAAATTCAATATTTGATATATATACTGTGTATGGAACATAATTCTGAAAGCAACGACAAAAAAATTCAGTATTTTTCAAGTTCATAAACTGACATCTTTGAAAACTAAAGATGAATAGGTTTAAAATATCAAAAGTAAATTAAGTCTTTTAGAACTTACTTTAAGTAATAAAAAAAATGAAATATGTTTGTTATTCGAGAAGTCATGTAAAATATTTTACATTTTATAAGAAAATATTATATTTGTGATGAAAGAAATCGGTGGTAGTTATGTGATTTGCTGGATTCATTAATATTAAAATCAAATTCAGCAGTTTTAAATAAAAGTTTGCACCAAAAGTACACAATTTTCTTTTTTCCCGTAAATATATTGTACTGTATTTTCAAGTTAATTTTAGTTTATTTAAGATAAGAAAAATGAAGCATAAAAATATATTTTGTCACGTCATATTTTTTTTTTAAATCTTTAAAATTTCATTTTGTTTGCATCTAAAGTTTCAATGTTTGATAAAAAAATTTTGTGTTAGTATTAATAAAATGTATTTTATTAACCATCATCTGCTTGATGAATTCTATTGAGATGTTGATATGCTATTTTTTAAAATTAGCTTTGTATAAAACGATGCTCACAACTAAATATGAATAAACATAGGGCAATGGCTTATTGAAAAGAGGAAAAATGTTTTTTTTTTTAAAAAAACATCTCTTTGATAATTTATTTTCTTTGGAATTCCTGGAACTACGCATAAAAATAGATTTCTAGGGTGTTTATTTTTACAATCCATCTCAATGTGGTTTCAAAATGAAAATAGATATATTTTTAAATAAAAAAAAACAATATCGTATGTTATTTTTGAAATAAAAAGAAGATACAAGTTTTTTAAGTCTTTGATTTGATAAGTTTAATATAGAAAAAAGGAACACTGAATATATATATATATTACTTTTAACACTAAGCCTAAAAATAAAAGGAAAAATTGGTTTAAATGTATTTGTGCATGATATTTAAGGAAATAAATAAAACAAAATTGAGAAAAATGAAAATATAAAACTAAGGATATAATAAAATTTGAAAAAAATAATAATTTCGGTGTTGAGCAAAGGAGAAAAGTACTATGTAGATATAAACGTAGCAATATATAATTTCAATCTGAATTTTAAAGTTTAACTGTACTCGAACTCGGCAGAATTAATTCAGAAAATAACACATCTTGCTGCCACAGTAACATTTAAAATTATGAACAAAATATTTAATGTAATTAATAAATTTTGATGCCATTTTTGTACGATAATGAGACACCAAATTAATTTTATTAAATTAATTTAACCAAAAAATTCAAAATTATACAATAAATAAGATGTTTTTTTAACCAATGATTTTCACGATTTTCTTATTGCTTTCCAACGATTTGCTTTGATACACAGAAAACTCATTATTTTTTTTCAATACTTACACTTTACAAACTTCAGAAAAATACTTAAAATAATTTTAAATAATTCATGAATATGTTTTTTGAATTTGTATGAAATACACTTGAAATTGATTTTTTCTTCTTACAAACTCATCTTTAAGTGTTATAATATATTAAGTAATATAAGCGTATTATAATACTTATCGAAGCTAAAGCTTATACAGTTAGAGAAATTTGATTGTGAATTAAAAAAATGCACCACATTTTAATGAAAAATTCTTATTTTGTTAACAATTAATTGCAAAACATTAAGCAAGACTATAATTTATTTAAAAAAATTATTTTCAGAAATTTTGTTTGAACTTAAAGTCACAATTTTTCAGTTTATTTATTTTGTACAGACACACTCTCAATCTGAGAATAATATCTTCAAATACTTTTTTAAGGACTCATTAACGCCATCATTTTATTACTTTTGACTTTTTTGCCTCAAATTATAATTACAATTTTTATTTATCATATTCTTACTTTCTTTTTTTCTCTTTAAATCCATATTTAGGTAAGTTTGAGAGTCATAAAACCGAGGGAGCCAGTCCGTTCACTGTTTTTGTTAAACTCGGGTGACATGCCCCCGTAACATCCTAGTTATCTTTTTTTTTATTTTCAACTCCATTTCTGGTATTCTTTTTCATTTTTGTTTCCTCTTTCTGTTTACAGACAACATATACTATAGTATAATAAATCCTTATTATTTAATTCCTTTCACGGAGCACTAAAAACAGTTTTTCGTTTTGTTATAATTGTTTTTTTTGTTCAAATACTTTGTTCTCTAACGTCATTGAATTTACCGACTCACATGTTTACCGTGAGTTGAATCCCTTATGGAGAAAAAATGGTATCCAGGTCAAACCATTTGCATTCACTTTGACCTACGTTTCACCGAGGATGGCAATCAGGAATGAGCTCACTCCTGTCAATCGGCTGGAGATGAATCTCTGAGGGGTTTCTTCGGAATCCCCAAAGATGAATTGTTTCAGGTTTAATGCTGCAGATAAGTGGCGCCACGAGTTTTCACGTCAAATGGTCGCCCTAATGCTTCAAAACTGTATCCTAGGTGACCTCCAGGTAACCACCGAGGCTGGCTATTGTCACTTGGCAGACACACTCACTCTCTTTTTAGACCTCACAGTGGCTGGGGTCACTGCAAGATGAATTTTTTTCCAGCACATTCATTTCTTTCGTGATCGGCGAAATACCCCGTTTTACCCAAATCCGTACAAATATATCAAATTGTGACAAATTCAACGTATTTTGTGTTTTCTTTACTAAACCGTGAATTGTCCGAAAATTCTTATTTTGATACTTTACAGTTTTACCAGGAAAAGATAGGAAATAGAAATATGATAAATCGCTTAGTCATCAAAAACATTTGTAGATTTAAGTCCACGCAAATATTGAAATTTCTGGTGATGCGTCATTTTTGAAATATTTCTGTTAAGCACTTCTGCCACGAAAATCCTGAACAGAATTTATTACTAAAGAATAACTCAGAATCATTATGAAAAAGAAACCTTTATTCTCCCTTAATATCTAATATTAACTTTTTGCACCCTAAAAATTACCAATACAGTTAAAGCAAGCCCTTTAACTGCCCAACAGTTTATTTGACCAGAGTACTCTTTGCTGTTTCACCTTTCAGAGATTCAAACATTCAAATAGTTGGCATGTTTTAGATTTGCGTCTGTTAGACATCCTTCCATGGCTTGCAATTCACGATCAAAATGCATCAATTATTCACAGACTTTTAAATAAAATTCGAAATGTTATTCTGATAAAAGAAGGAAGAGAAAATTCAAGAAATAAAAACGTTTCATCTTAGAGAACCATAATCTGATAGTTCTACGGGTATCCCAAACATACTCCCAGCTCTAAATCTTCAACCATTTCCGTATCAACCAAAGAGATCAAAATATTACCAAAAATATCCACTAATGAAATGTATTAAACCGTTACTACTTACACCATATTTGATGCCATGCTTATCTTTCGCTATAGTTGATACTGCTTTGTTTTCTTTACCATAAGTAGGAATATTATGTTTTATATTTCCCATAGTACTTACCATACCAACTGAGTCTACTACATCTATTTATATGCTTATATAGCTACATTTGAGTCAAATAATCTGTATTACTATGTTTCGTGAGCATTAGCAACTGTATTTCAACAAATTAAAGTTATCCGCTGTTGTACTTGATATTGCTGCATCCACGTCTACTAGTCAAACATTTTTTATTACACTTCCGGAACCTCTCAAACCTTAAAATACAGTACTGTTTGTCGTTGTTGCCTTGTCCAAGTAGTGCAAAGATATCAAATGGCACCAGAGGCGTCCAAAACGGTCCTGGCTATGTCAACGACCTTTAGCGAATAAAGGCAGTTCATGGTCCTTAGGGTTTAGGTATATGTTTAAGTTTTAGTCAATATAGAAGGACAATTAAAAATATTTGCCAGTTGAATGCCAGTACAGGGAGGTCAAGTATTGGAACTTCTTCGGCAGTCAGGGGATATTTTCATCCCTTTAATGTCTCTTGCACGTAGTCTAATTATGATGGGGGGTTGAAATTACGCGGTTATAATTAAGATCTGGAAATAAGTGCTTCTGAACTGGATGGGAAGTGAGTTTACGGCTGGCTTTACTTCAGTATGAGTAAGGCTATTGGCAAGTTGATGGAAGTTTTAGGTCATCAGCCTGCTCATTGCCAAAGATGTCTATGTGTGTCGGTATCCATTGTAAAGTGCAAGTTCTTTGGGCTGCAAAGACAAATACACAATATTAAAAACCAATAAAGAGAAAGTACATTTTTCATAACTTTTCGTGATATACAATACTAAATAAACATAAGATAGATATAAAATCGACCACTACAAATCCAAGAAAGTACATATATCTGTATCTTCGGAAAAGAGGATATGATTCATTGTCATGTGGATGAATTAATACAGGAATGATTTGCTAAGACTACTTTGTATATGTTGACACCAACCAATGATATAGAAATCATGCACGATAATTTAAAATTCATTATTAAATATATTTTAATAAATTCCATGATTACATAGTTTAATACGTAAGCTATTGTTTATACTTATGTATAAGAATTGCATTAATTTCAAAATATTTCAACAAACATTTTACTGGTTAACTGGCCAAAACTTTTCAGAAACGTTCTTCTAAAGCAGGGATGGACAACTTTTTTAGGAATAGTGTCACTTTCAGATAAAAAATAATTATGCGTGGCACTTCCAACATTTCGAACAAATTAAAAGGTGTAATAGGTTACGTATATGCTTATTATGTAATATTTACTCAAAGAGCACATTTTAATGCAAGTTTAAATAGTGAAAATTTTAAGATAATATAACAAATGAAACCACAAAGCACAAACTGAGATTTTATTGTTAATCAGTTCGTTAATTTTGAAAGATATTTTGGTTTTGTGGGAAGTGTGTGTGTTACGTTTAAAGCAGATAACATTTGTTCACAAACGTATGCTGATTCAAATCTACAACAATGACTGACAGCCAAATGGCTTACATTTGAAAAATGCTTGTTTAAATTTCCAAAATTCAATATAACTTCTTACATTTGCTTTTTAGTCTAGTATGGTGCTGTAAACAACAATTTCGATTTGGATTTTAGGTGGGTAAAAATTAACTTTTTGCAGAGAAATTGAGAAAGTATTTGAGAAAAGATATGCATTTTTGTATCATCTTGAAAATCACATCAAAGTTAGCACTGAAAGAAACTTGCAAAAATGAATATTAAATTTTTAAATTTATCACAGCTCGGAACACTATTAATGTTAGTAGATAGTTGCTACATTATTATGAAATATGTTATTTTCCCCAAAAAACATGTTAATTTTTTTTCTTTCTTTTGTGGACAAACTTTACCGATTTTTTCCCCAAGAAAGCAAAAGTTTATCGACAAAAGAAAATATATGACCAACTAGGGCAGAAAAAATAGTCTTTTCTCTGTGATACTAAATTTGAATTATTTGAATTGTTTTTTTTTAATCCTACGCCCGTCTTCGGCATCTCTGCCATTAGTCGACGAGCAGCTCATTAAAATGATGACGAAGCATAAAAAGAATTAAAATTTGTCTCCGTAGAGTTGATTATTTTATTGTAATCCTTACTAAAAGCTATATAAATCACACATAGCTAAACTTCATTCTAGAATAGCAAGTACTTACTGTACAATTGAGGGTTTTAATTATATCAAATTCCAAAATCTCACTATTGAAAAATGCTGTGGAAAGCCAACTCGCACAACAATTCGGGTTAATTCTCTACACGATACATTTCTATTGTAATTCATTTAAATGTATTTAAAATAAATTTTGTGTGGTTTTTCCATTCAAAAGAACCACATTTTAATAAAATTGTAAACAAAAAATTACTTATTATATTATTGTTTCAAATTTTTGTTAGTTCTCCTCGTGGCACTGTTTCAACTCCGCCGTGCCACACTATGACACGCGTGCCGGGGGTTTCCCAACCCTGTTCTAAAGCAAGGGTGTCAAACTCAGACTAACTTGGTCCAATCAAAAAAGATTTAACTTAATGTGGGCCGCAAAAAAATCTATATTCATAGAAACGGGGGTTTATTTCAAACAATACATTATAATAAACATAAAATATAACGAGGAAAATTAAATGTCTACGTCATGACACTTGAAATCTCTTCTCTGCTATTATCTTTCCTATTTTGGGAGAACATTTGATATTTTGTTATATATATTGTTGTGTGCCAAAATACTGACCGGGCTGAAAAAAATTTCGTTGTGGATCACGATTTTGACATACCTGTTTTTAAGTGTTTTTCTCTTTAAGGCTTTTTTTTGTTTAATAATGGTGATCAAGTATTCGTTAGAAGTTTCATTTAAATTATTTTATTATTTATTATTATTTTTTGTCAAGCTTAAATATTTATTCTGTTTCACTTACTTAGAAGAACTTAGAGTCTAACTTAAATTATTCTAAACTTCAACTTCTGGAAACCTTTACAACAAACATTTTGGATTGTTCATTTACTAAAAATGAAATTATTAAAAAAAATACATGCAATTGTGTTTAAGCAAGTGCTTAAAATTCTGGATAAAAGTACCGGGGTACACCTAAAAAAACTAATAAATTAATTCCCCTTTTAGATATTCGAAGTGAATAACTTTTTTCAGGGTACTTGATCATCCAAGTTTCCATTATCACTTATTTACACGTATATGGTTAGGAACGAACATTTCCTTTCTTACAAATCCATCATAGAAGTTTGTCCCGAACATGTTTTCCTCAGGAAGTGTTTTCAATATTAAATGAGCAAAGAATAAATTTCTAAGATTGTTTTTACGAATACTATGCTTTTCTTTTAGGAGCTGTTCACTTGTCCCTTGGAAAGCCTTCATGTTCCCTCAAGAGGATGGGTATTACAGCTTAAAAACCACTGCTGTCAGCCATTGCATCCATTATGCAGTCTTGAGTAATGAAAGGATTCGGTTGAATCGAGGAAGAATCGTATACAACAATTGCTTTTATTCTCTATGTTCTTTTCAAAAGAGACTAAGCCAATGGTTTAATAGCAAAATTAGAACGAATTGGCTATTAAAATATTTGAATACAGCCATGAAGTATAATTGTTTAATTTACATGGAAGATTCTGAATGAATCTACTGTAAAATTTTAATGCATACAATGAAATAAAATATGAATTTATGTTTTAATCTTCAATCTTCTTAAAATCTTTCTCAGATTTGTTACCTGCCATGAGGCATTCTTTTTTTTAAAAAAATGCATATGAAAGCTGTATAACTACACATACATACAGGTTGTAACATATGAATTTCGAAAACAGTTATGCACAATAAGCAGAATGATAAAAAAAAATGTTTCCATCTATTAGTGTTTCACATCTGACACAAATTAGTTTGTTTATGTTGTATTTCTTTGTTCATTTTAATTCAAAGACTAACTATTTTAAAACAACTACTACAACAAAATATTTAATTAAACAATGTTTACTGATTATTAAAAAATTAATTTTATTTTAAAAATTGATTTTCAGTATGAATATTTCTATACATATCGACCCTATTGCTATAAATTTTAATATTGCTGTTTAGTATTCCTTTTGAAAATATGCCCGGAAGGATCAATATTCTAGCGGATCAAAGCGACGAAAAATGTTTTTCTTGTTTTCTTCTTTACCAAAAGAGCATTGTGGAAGGAAAATTGGGTTTTAGGCAAACATAGGATTTACATCAATAATGCTAATCTTCCCACCCTATGTAATAATGATTCAGAGAACCAGCATTAGAATAAAACATTTGACAGTGACTGCATGTTTCATTTTCTCTTAGCAATATTGCGATAACTGTTTTGAATTCTCTGATTTTGAAAGTTTTTAAATGAATCTGTTTGGACTTACAAATACCAAAAATACACGTTAATTTCCGTTTAAAATAAAATATATTGTAACTGCTAGAGAGCTTTCGGATAAACTACGGTTTACTCCAAAAGAAGCCGCCTGTTAGTTTTCGGGTCTTTTCCTACTTTTGAAAGTTGATCAACCTAATAATATGTGATTTGTACATTTGGGAAGGGAAGTTTGTACAGTGAAGTTTAACTTTTACTAAAAATAATTGTTATAGAAACTTAATTTATATTTGCCATTTTTAAGATTTCTCTACTTACCGTGTAATCCAGCATATAACAGGCTCTTATAAGTCAAAAAAATAAGTTCAAAATTTATGGGTGCTTATTTTACTATGGGTATAAAAATGATATCATTAAAAAAAGAAAGTGATGAGTTTATGAATTAAACATTTAAGTATATCGATAAACTGTTTATTTAAAATAAAGGACATACGTTATGAACTTAAAGAGTTGTATTCTAAAAGCATACTATTTTTTCAAAAACCTGGGATAATATTTTGAGTAATTGACTTCAAAACATAAGATCATTGCAGGCGTACATTTTGAGTTAAGAAAGGGTCATACACACCCAGCATTTTACAGTAGTTAACATTTAAAAGTATACATTTGGCACAGAGTTTTTTGAGCTTTCGAGGAAAAGAAATAAGTGAATTCAGCGACCAAAAACAAAACGTTCCACCATGTAAATAATATCATTTGTCTTTCAAAATTTCCGAACTTGCAATGGTTGTTTTGAGTTCTGGGAGTAAGAAAAAATAGCTTGGGGTAAAATCAGAATAAATGTTTGAGTAAGATAAAGTTTTTTAAATTCATGTCACTTTGATTCCAAACTTCATCTAGGAGAAAGTGTACTGTCGGAATGAAGGCGGACGTCTTTGATGATCACAAAGCACATTTTCATAATCAAAGCATTACGTAATTAGTTTCACATTAGGAAGGTTTAAGCATTTGTAATAACTTCAGTTAGTTCTACTAAACAGATTATATACCTTAATAGATGAATCTATGACAATATCCTAAGAAACAAAAAACATGACTATATTGCCGACTTCTGTACCTTGGGACTTTTGTAAGGTGAGGTAGGAGTAATTGTATATATATATATATATATATATATATATATATATCTGTGTGTGTGTCTGTGCTATAGATATTTCTGTTTGAAATATTACTAGAAACGTTCTACAGCTTAAGAGCAGCTTATTTCTATAGGCATTAATACCATGTATTTACCCAGTAAATATCCTTCCAGACATGATGTTGATTTTGGAATTTTTCAATCAATGAAACAGAAAATTCAGCATAATTTGGGAAAATAAGAAATCTCACTTCATTTACAGATTATTACTTTAACGCGTTAAAAATAGCATTATAAATAACAACTTTAATAAATAATTAAATTTCTCTTGAAGCATGGAAAGTTTTAAAAATTGTTCATGGGGAAGTTTGGAAATTAGGAAAAATATCACTTAAACATAGATATATATTTCTTTCTAACAATACGCACTTTAAAAATAATTATTCATACACATGCGTAGATTAAGAAAAAGCAAGAACTCTCTTAAAAATTAATTTATTTTCTTAACCAGGCAATAGCACATATTATTAACTTAAGTGATTTATAACGTAATTTAATATGATCAATTAATAAAGTTAGGCACAAGATTCACACAGTAATTATGTATTAATAATCGAGTTTTACCTTAGCAATTATAGATATTTATCAGTTACTATTACCTATAGTTAATAACAAAGAAATAAAACTCCACTGGGTAGTTAAGAAGATATATTACACTTAATTGGTTGATAAGGTATCGATTTAATCGAATAGACAGAAACCACAAGCCAAACAATTTAGTTTTTCTTTATCATTAATTCAGCATGTAAATCAATGTCATGATGCTGGTGATAACCAATTAGTTTCACTTTGGAGTTGGAAGTTAATCTACAGATGTTTCTTAGGTGAGTTTGGGAAATATTAGTTAAGCCTTTTTTTATCAGAACTTCTTTTTGACACTTTTTTCCATCTACAGCTTTAATTGTTTTTTCATAATTAATAATTCAAAAAACTATAGCATACTTTTATGTATTCGAACATATTAATTAGAAAATAAACTAGCACACAACAGTGAAAACTATTTATATACCACATGAAAATTGGAAATCAGCGTGTATTTGGGAAATTTAGATGTGTAGAAAGTATTTTGATTCAAATATAAATAAACTGAGTTACAAATGGATCAAGTGTCAAGATATTGTGTATGGATAGAAGTTTCTGACATAAAATAATTCGCAACACAATCGTGAAAATAAAGTATCCAGCAACAAAATTGATGATTTTGAGAATTATTTATAGTTAATGTAATTCAAAAGCATCATAAAAATCTAATTTGAAAATAACTATATGTTGTCTCACATTTTCTAAATAATTGTGTATTACGCAACTCTAATTTAAGATATTAGAATAATAAAAAATAAAGGCACAAAGGGGTTTGATATTTGCCTTTGATACTATAGAAATTAATGTTTCAGTTCCTTTTTAAAAATGTAGTGTTGCATTTTACATATCTTGTAGATGAGTTTAGCATCAACAATTAAAATTAGTGATATATTGCGAAGTTATTTTAATAATTTTTTTAAAGAATTTTAAAGGGATTGGAATAATTATAACAGTGATTTCAAAGGATATAATAACAATACAAATAGCAATTTATTTTATTAGAAAGCAATGTGAATAGATAATATTTAGAGGCATTTCCTTTGTCCTTAATAATGACATGTTAAAAATCTGACATTAATCGCTTTAAATTTCTGCAGTCATCTTTGCCGATATTGCACAAACAGATTTCGTGCAGTCCACATGCTTATTTTTGTAGATTGGAAATAAAACGTGATGGATTTATTTATTAGACCATGTATATTCTGCATGAGGTTTAAGCCTGGTGAATTGATCAGCTTATGAAGTAATTTGAATTTAGAATCAATTAGATTTTCCAATGATATAATTATAAAATTCTTAAATACCCCCGAGCTTTCTTCGTGATTTATCCTTCCTCTCAAAATTCGTAGATTTTAGAATTCCTAGCTTTCATAAAACCTGAATTGTAAAAGACGTGTTAAAATCACACACATTGAGCGTTTCAAACAATATATTTTAAACTTCTTGGATACCCTGTTAACAGTGAGAAACGCAAAACTTTGATTCATCTCTAATAATACGTTACTCCAGTCCTGAATATTCCATTGTAATCCCTTTTGCACCGCTGTATTCTGACCTAATTTTTGCTTGCAAGTGTAAGTAGCGGTTTTATTTTGGAAGCATTTGAAAGGAAGTCAAATTCATGAAGTCCTCGAATTGGAGTAGATGTTGAATAATTCTCTTTGTTCCCGAAGTATTCCACTTATGAGTATCAGGCTTCTGAAATGGATTTTCTTCACAATATCTTGTAGCATATACCTTATCTTAATGGTGTATTCTCTTATGTGCCTGTTATGTTTTTCTTAAATTTTTGATTTTTAAGATAAACTTTTGAATTTTATTCATGGTTTCTTGAGAGTAAGTATTATTTTTTTCTGACAATCATCTATTGATTAAGTCTGTCATTGCTTAGAGTCACAGTTAAATTCTTAATATAGGTCGGTATGCACTTTCTTGGGGATCATCTTGACTCCAAAATAACTATAAGTTACTTATTAACAAGACTTTCTAAGCGTACTAGCTCTGCAGAGACATCATTTATGCAAATTTCAATAATAACATTGATAGTTTACAGAATCTTATAATCGTTCTAATGTTTCTAACTAGCCCTGGTTAAAATTTTAACTTTTTTTTAAAAAAAATTAAGTAATTTTATTTAAATAATTATTACTTTTACAAACACGTTTTAACAATATATCAGACTGAACGTTTTCTAAGTGCTTCACAATTTTTCCGAACATCCGTTTTGTTTATTGTTACAAGTACCGTGCATTTTTTAAGACAATGGATTAAATTTTTAATTGCTAACATATTTTGAGTTGGAGATATACACTGGTGTTCAAAAGTTAAGCATAATTGATAATTATGTAAATGAAGAAGGAACTGTAAATCAGAATGGTGGGAAACGTGATATGCGAGTGTAAAATGGTTATAAAATAAGGAAGCAAATCAAAAGAATGATAATAATTAATTTTATTATCCAAAGTAGCAGTTTGAAAGAAAACTGAATATAGCAAGGATCCACACTTTAAAGAAAAAATGAAAGAAAACATTAAATAAAATACTGATGCTGCAATTTAATAGGGCGTGTGGTCACCTCTGACAGCCAGGCACGCTGCACAGCAATTTACCATACTTGCTATGAGATGATGAATGAGTTGTGGGCTCAAACGGTTCCAAGCTTCTTGGAGAGCTCTCTTCAGTTCTGTAACGGAGCTTGGTGGGTACGGAAGGGCTGTAATTTGTCTCCCAAACATATTCCATACATGCTCTATAGAATTTAAATCAGGGGAGCTCGCAGGCCACGACATGCGCTGGCTGTTTTCCGTTTCAAGGAAATCATCAATCAGCACCTCTCTGTGACACGGCGCATTATCATCCATGTATATGAAGTCAGGACCGACAGCACCTCAAAACAAGCAAACATATGGCTCAAGAACTTCGTCTCTATATCTTTGAGTAGTCATAGACCCCGTGTCAAAGAAATGGAGGTCTGTGCGGCCATCCATCATGATGCCTGCTAATACCATTGCTCCCCTTGAAGGAAAATGATGTCTTTCCGTTATGTTTCTTGGTTCAAAACGTGTTCCACGTTCTCTCCATATCGTTACCCGCCGAGAATCACTACTCAGACTATACCGGGACTCGTCACTGAACATCACATTGACTCACTGTCCCACACTCCAATGTTGATGTTTCAAACTCCAGTTCAAACGAGCGCGTTTATGCGCAGACGTGAGGGGAACGCAAACTCCTATTCTTCTGGCATACAGACCAGCATGCTTGAGTCTCCTGTAAACAGTTTGTCTCGAAATTCATATTCCTGTGGCGACTGTGAGCAATGAACCCAGTGCTCTGGCAGTACTGCCCCTCTCACGACACGCACCTATTACCAGATATTGGTCTGGGCGAGGGGTTGTGACTCTTGGTCGACCTGATACTGGTTGTCGGGTAACATCTCTCGTTCTTTGAAAACTCTGCCACAGTCTTAAGATCACAGACTTTGCACAGTCAGAATTCGAGACAATTCGGTTTGTGATCGTGAGGATTCCAGCATTCCAACGATTCTTCCTTTCGTAAACATGGCCAATTGGCGTCTTTGTGCCATCATTTACCTTGTTTGATGGTTGACAACGTTCCTTCGCATAGCAGTTGCACAAAACTTGTCTGAACTGCCTATGCTGCGTGAGTCGGTTTCTCCGCTTTCCGACTTGCGTCGGTATTTCGCGCAGGACGTGGTCGACTGAAAAGTTTTGCATGAGCCCAATGTTTCTTCTTCACCCAATTAATATCCGCAAGAAATTTGGAATAATTTTTCAGATATTTACTCCATGTTCTTCGCATTTTACGATTTATGCTTAACTTTTGGACACCAGTGTACATTTTAAAAAGTCTAATTGACCTTTGTTTAATATTTCTCATTTGCTTAATTTATACCAGTAGCAATGATTAATTTTCTTTTACAGTGATCATGGAATGGACTATGATTAAAATACTAATGCAATTAATCATTATTTTCAAAACAAGATTACTTTAATGATAAGAAATGCCATCCGTAATCTCTGTTTTAGGTAAAAGCTCGTCACTGTTGTTATTTCTGTCGAGTCACAGGTTCAAGCCCTGATGCCACTGAATGCATGTTATGTAGCTGAGTGGATGTAAATTAAATTTATTGAGACTCAGTCTTCACATTACCTTGATGATGTAGATAAATATTTATGTACTTGGACAGCTATTATCCTCATCACTTGTCTGTGCCCCAAGAGCACTAATACTTATTGTGTTGATTTAGAATGTGATATTAGAAAATAAACAATCGTTACCAAAAAAAATAATACTTGTAGTTCATTCATTCTCAAAACATTACTTCAATGAATTCATTTTAGTGTAAGATTATTTTTAAAAAAATTCCTTACAGTTGCTCATCCAAAGACATAATTACCTTTTATACTTAATTTTTAATACCTGTTATGTTAAAAAAGGCATTTGTCTTTTGCTTGGCGATTACAGAGAGAAATTAAAAGAAATTAAATGAAATTCAGTTTTGTTCCACTGCAGTTTCTTATGCAAATAGGACAATATTTTTTAACTACTAACTACATTTCTTCACGTAAAAACAAAATAATAGCAATGATTAATATTACAAACTAATTTTGCAGTAGTTAACGTATATGTTCTTTAACAATGAGAAGTATAAGAGAGAGAGAGAGATGCATGATTAGAAATGCGAACTGAATAAACAATGGAATTAGGAACTCAAAAATGAAATTCTTTCTATCTAATAATTGGAAAAACACTAGAAAGAAAATATTAAAAATTTGTTGTATAAAAATTCAAACTAGAGTGATTTTAAAGGCGAAATATAGCGAATAACATTAATTCGCATTTGACATAAAAAGGTTATATTGAATTAATTTTAATTGATTGGTATAGTTTGTAATACAAGAAATACGAATCTGTATTAATAACATTTCAATTTGAGTCATATGTAAGAAATATCAATTATAAGGTAGGAATAACTACTTAAAATCAGTATTTCTTCTTTAAAGGAGTAATTTATTCATAAAAAACTAAATTTGTTAAAAAAAATATTGCACTTAGTTTGTAAGTTTTTATTTTTCTCATTAAATTTTAAAACTATTTTAAGCATTTTAATATAACCCAATCATTTGCTGAAGCTCTGTAAAATGCTGAGGGACAATTTCTCATAGTAATATAAGGTACAGTTTATTAATCTTAAGATGATATGGCTTATAAATGAAAAAAATATTTATAAACAACGTTTTCAGTTTTCCTAAAAATCATCTTTTGTATTTTATTGTCAACTTCAATAATTTGACTTCCTTCAGCAGAGAAAACACATTAATTCAGGAATTCTCTTTTACACATCTCCCATTTAGTTGACATCATTATTAGAGATTCTTATCTTCTCATTCGTTTTGGGTGAAAAAATACTAAATATAATACTTTCTATGAATAATTAGTTTCAAAGCTTTATGTTGATATATTTCATAGACAATTATTTAAAAACTCAAACGTTTAATTGATTGAACTAGCTATGCTATTTATTATGTCTTCATGCATTACCAGTGTCATAATATAGGTAGGGAATGTATTATATTGAAAAGAAACTCAATAGAGAATATGACTTCAATTCTTTTAACTATATTGAAAAAAAATTAGCCTGGTGGAAAATTAATGAAATAGTTTTATTATATTTACCAAAATATACAAGATAAAGTAAAAATCTTTTCTGAGTCAAATTCCTAATTTACATTTTCTTTTTAAGTTTAGTTGATATTATGCCGAATATATTAATAATTATAATTCGTTTTAACTTAAACTGACAAAAATAAATGATTTAAATGAAATAAAATCAAATTAATATCATGATTGGATAATTCAAATAAGGGGGAAAATAATATAAAAATTGTTAGATATTTTAAGAAAATATGTATTTCTTAGAATAATGAAATTGTATTTAAGATTTTTCTGCCATGGTGTTTTTTTTATCGGATTCATTTGGAAGCATACGGCCTGACTTGTGCCTGTCTTGTTATCATTTTCATTCTATTTTCATCTAAGCACCAATTATCGTATTAACCCTTTCCAGGTTCATTTTATTTCAAAATTATAGATAAAAAAATTTAATTTTTGTTATTTTCAAATATATATATAGCTTTGTAAACATAACAGCACCATTCGAATACAAAATTTCCCAAAAATCAATGTAAAAAAAATATATTTAAACAAATGATTAATTTACTGTAAAGTTGACTTCCTGTATAGCGGACATTTCAAGATTATAAAGTCAAATCATATTAACTATAAATATAAATCATAGAATACCTAGCTTTTATCTTGTATTATAAATTTCGTACATAAATTTCGTACTTACTGAAATGATTATGAAATTATTAATCATGCATGATAAATTCAAAAATACGATGCTGCGCATAATCCAACATCGCAATCTGGACAGTAAAAAAATCTTGTTTCGCTTCTTGCCTTCTTCCCTTTACTGCCTATATTTGAGCAGCAAGTAATATACTGTCGTGTTGGATTAATTATCTTCTCTGTTGGGGAAATGTAGTCAACAAAGTGTCTTTTAGACAAACTTGTAGGAGGGGGGAGGGGAAGATGCTCAGCAAAAGGGCGTCCTCATTTAGCAGAAAATTCCACCGATTGGTACCTTTTAATGATTAGAAACCATAAAAAACACAAATGAAATAATTCTGGAAAGACCGGAATAGATCGGGAATTGCACAGTGTAAATTTTCTTTGTGTCCCGAGCTACACTCGGGATCAACTAGGATGGAATATTTCACCAGCCCGAGCATAGCTCGGGAAAAACCATGAAAGGGTTAAGTAAGGAATACTTCAAGGTTAAAAAGGTCTTCATGTTTGTATATAATTAATGTAGAAATTACGCGTAGGTTTATCTCAAATGGTCTATTCTTTTTCTAACAGGAGATCCTAAATATTATATATATTACAAAAATAATCTGTACATAATGCGAGAATAAAAATAGTCACATGAATTAGAATAAATATTCTGATATATCAGTTCATTTACCATTGATAAGATTGTGCACATGTTATACATGTGATTAACTAAATAACGGTACATTAAAATTGCAAACACACATATCATGAAATATCTCACTGATGGATAAATTTATTTAAATGAAAGTATATTTTTAAAAAATTGATTAAAAGTCTATTAGTTGAAAATTAAATATACACTACTTTCGTTCCAATTCAAGTCTTCTCTCATTTTTAAAACTTTTTTTTAAAAAAAATCACATTATTTTTTGACAAATAAGCAGGGCAGCTTTGATTTCAAAGATATATTCTGAAATTCAGGGAGAAAAAACATAAAACATATCAAAAAGAGGAGTAAAATATTACAAAAAATATATGAAAACGAATTCAAATTTTTGCTTTTCACTGTTAGGACAGTAAGATTCACACGCAGATGTTCTTGATAACAGATTCGTCTTACGAATATTTTATACATTTATATATTTGAATGCGCAAATTTTTCCCTTTCTGAGACTTGAATAAAAGAAGTCTGAAGTCAGCCTTACTGGACATTTCTATAGCTGCTGGATATGCATTTTACATTTACTTTTTTAAATATTCGTTAAATAACTAAACACTATTAATAATATTTTATTTACGTAAAAATGATTAATATTTGAAGTTTTGCAAGCCTTTGTTCCTTTTATTTTCATATTGTAACTCAAAACTTTATATATATCAGGATATATTTAGAGAAAATGCATTAAAAATATTATTCAAACATACAAACACAATCAGTTTATTTTAAGGTATGGGCGTCTAAACTATGACCGCTTGTGGGCCACATTGCAAAAATATTTTTTTTTCTGGGCCGCACATACAATATTTTTTTAAGAAATTGAAATAAAAATTAACTCTATGTAGTTTTATTAAAATAAATTAACTTATTTTCATTATAATTTTTTAAAATTTGAATTAGTGATGAATTGAAATGCATTTATTTTAAATTTGTAAAAGTTTCGTTTCATTTAATTTGGATTTCATAAAGTTGGAAAAAATCAAGTTAATGAGATGAATAAATTTGCGTTGTTGTTGAATAAACAAATTGATATCGGGTTCAATAGAGGAAGTTTCAATTCTTAAATCATTTTCAAGATGTTTGTCTGTGAACTTTGTCCTATTTTTTTGTATGCTTCTTGGAAAATAACTGTTCTCAAATATAAGTACTGCCAAAAGCTGAAGACATTAATAAAGCATGAGAGTGAAAATGAGGATAATTTATCGCGTGGTGTAGGTAATCTTTATAAAACTCCAGTATAGATACATTCCCAAATTTTGCTTTCAGTTGAATGTCATTTTTCAGTTCAATGCATTCTATTTAAAGGTAATTTATTTATTTCTAGAGAAAACGGGGTAGGAAATATATATTGAAATACTCTTCGTTTTTTCGAAAAGCTTGAAATCTTCTTTTAAACTCATCAGTTAAATCGACAATTAATGCAGCATATTTTGTGCATACATTTATTTTTTTAATAAAAAAATGTGTAAATTGAAATATTTTCATAATTTGTGTTTGGGCCACATTTTAAAAGCTTTTGAGCCACAATTTCGACAAGCATATTTCAAGGGGTCTCTTGACTCTTAAAAGATATCTGTACATTTCATATAACATCCTTCTTCAAGCTTAGCAAGAAAACAAAACAATCATTTGAAATTTTTACAACATGATAATCATACACATTTACAATATTTCTCAAATTTTCAGACAATTTGAAAAAAAAACTTTGAAAAGTAATAAAGAAATATAATTTGGACAATGTTTTAAAAATATGAAAATCAGTATTTTGCACCGCGCAGGATTCTGGAGTACAAAATTGATCAAAATTTACAAAATTAATATTACTTGGTATAAAAATGTTCATTATTGAAGTTATACTAACTTTTAAGAAATTTAGAGAAAAAAAATTTTTTTAAATACAATTATAACGAAAATTTTAAAATTTTAAGGAAAAAATAAATTAAAATTCAAATAAAAAATTCTATAAATTTATTTTTTGAAAATTGCTGTATAAGTTATGAAGAGCTTTATTTTGAACACGTGTATGAAATTTCAAATTGATTTCATAAATAGTTTCGGAGAAATCTTGCGCGCAAGCTAGAATTTTTTGTGTTGAGAAAAATGAAGTTAAAGATAAGAAAAATATAGTGTTTTTATTTAAGATTCACTAGTTATTTCACAATAACTTCGGAAGTTTTTACAGTATCAACAAAGTTTTGGCATCAAAAATTCTCAGAAATGTTCAGGTTTTAACATATATCTTTTTTCAAAAAATTGAAAAATTTCCAATTTAAGAGTCGAGGCTTCATAACTATGTATTTTATTCAAATAATAACAATTCTGCACATGACAGAGTTTTCAATATATATATATATATATATATATATATAATGATTGTTTTGTATGTTTAAATAATATTTTTAATGCATTTTCTCTAAATAAATCCTGATACATTTAAAGATGAAAAGATTTTTTCAGTATATATTCAGTATATAGTTTAGATTTTGAAAATCTTTATAACTCTATTAATATTGATGATATGATTAAAATACTTGTAAAATTGCAAAAAGATAATTTATTTAAAAATGTCAATTATGATAGATTTGGTTCTCTACTTAGGTTTGTTCTAAAAGAAAATTATGTATATCATAATGGTAAATATTATCAACAGATTAAGGATTTGCTACAAAGTGGCCCAGCTAGCAACTGTCTTGCCAATTTATATTTACATTATTTTGAAAAAAAATTTAATTGACGTCTCAGAATATTACATTTTTCTCTGAAAAAGATGATATAATCATTTTTGGCAAGCAAGAAAACTTTAAACTAAACAATAACTTTTATCCACAATATCTTAATTTAATACAGACAAATAGTAACAACTATGAAGCAAATTTTCTTGATTTAGAAAGTAAATCAAAAGATAATAAAATAGTTTCTAATATTTATGATAAACGAGAAGTCTTTAAATTCAATGTTATAAAAGTACCATATTGGGAGAGTAATGTGTTTCTATATTCAGAAATATTGTTATTCATTACACACAACGCAATAAATTTCTAGTTTCAAATAAATCAGAAAAATTAAAAAACTATAAATATTTTACTAAATACTGTTTAATTGAAAAAATACCCAATTAATTTTATTAATAGATATTTGAATAATGAAATTCTAAATAGTAAGGATTAAGTTTTCATAGTTCATTAATAGGTTATTATTATAAATTTATTCTTCTTACATAGTTACCTCCAAATTCTAATTTTAGATAAAATTACATGTTTTCTTACTTTTTTTAAAATTTAATTTAATTTATTATTTTTTAAAAATCATATATAATTTTAGGGTCCCTAAGATAATGGTAGTATGCTTACAATTCTTAATTTATTATTTCTATTATCTTCATACTTTTGCTAAATGCTACATTTTAGCCATTCCTATGCTTTGAATTTGCATTTCGGTCCAGAATCTGGCAATAACTTGTTTATTCTACTCAGATTTATCACGGGTTCTGCATTTTTGAATGCAATTTTTAGGTAAGTTACCTTTTTCTCGTTATGGATTTATATTTTACATCCACTATTTTCAATAAGTTTTTGCTCAGTATTATTAACAGAATGGGGAATGTTGGCTGACCAGAAAACATGTTCAACCCCACTTTTATATAAGTTATTTTATATATAAGCTGTACTAATTCAGCAATGTTTATAACACTGTAGCAGCCATGTTTTTTATATTTTTCATATTTAACTCTATTATTTTAATTCTTCATACTTCCATTTAAAATCTATTGTCTGGTTATCTTACAATTTCAATTCTTTTCAGTTTTATCATGTTTATTCATCTCTTGTAGAGAATTTTTGGCTCTCTCTCTCTATATATAGTTTATATACACATATTTATATATATATTCTTTTAATTTATCCTTAAGCTAAATTCTCCCAGTTAGAGCTGAAATTAGTTATGGGTAAGGGTAAGGATGCGATGTTTAAACTTTATGGCCATGATATTTGGAATTTCGGGTATGGGTATTTTCTTGAACTAATATTTGAGTCATTAGTCCAGTGTCTTTTATTTTCTTACTTTTATATACGCTTAAAAATATCAAATAAAATTTATTTTTAAGTATTGTAGTGATCTCTTTTGCGAACCCATATTGCGTAATATATCTTTCTCCCACATTGGTCAACATCCTTCAAATAATGTTTTTCTAATAAACTTAATTATAGGATTTATACTGTTAAAGTTTGCATGGTCATTATTTTGGTTTTTGGAAAAGCTCCAGTGTCATCGATACGGTGCAGGATTTAGTATGTATATATAAATATATATATGTATATAATTATTACTAATAAAAACTCTAATCATTCTGATTTACTTGTTATTAATATGAATTTTTTTTTACTACGTGGCCTGCCCGTTTTTTTTTCAAGCTGTTGCAAATTTTTATTTACTTTTTCTTTTTCAAAAAATTATTTACTTGTATTTAAAAAAGTCACAGAATATTTTTTTCGGTGAATTAATTACAATTAAACAACTCATTACTATTGATATGGTACACGTGTTTCTTCCACCTTGAGGAATTTATAATATAGTATAATTTTTAGTTAAAATTCTGATTATATTTTTTTTACAAGTTATTTGCGGACGACTTGGCCTTTTTTACTAAAGGTAGGATCCCCCCCGGATTAGATATGGCCTCTAATTCTGCTTTAAAACTAATTTTCATTAATATCTCTTTACTTAACTTCGAGATCACTTCCGTAAATGTTTTTCCTACGGTATTCAGCTGCCTCCACATTTTTAAAAGACCTCGATCACATGGTGATAGTTTCTTTGATAGAAGCCCAATTTTTAAAATGAACAACAACAATATACTAAAAATAATTTTATGCGTAAGCTATTTGGGAACAATTCAAGACATCCTTCTTACTTCTTCCTCACGCATACTGCATCTAAAGGAAAACAAAATATAAATCTAACTCCTACACCCAATTTTTCCTTTGGATTTTCAAAAGTCGAATTTCATCTAATAATCATTTGGTCAAACTCTGGTTTGAGATAGTTTGAGAACCAATTACGACCAATAGTAGGAGAGCATGGGATGCTCCTCTATTTATATTTAGACCCAAAATATAACTTCTATTCAAATAATCTACTTATTAAAAATTACCGGTGTTTAATCTCTTAATCCATATTTTTCTAAAACACTTAATTTGAAATATCCATAATCAAACTATATCTATCGTATACATCGAAACCAGTTAGACCATCTTATTCCTCTAAAACATTTATCACCCTACAACAATGTATGAGATATTATTCTCTTGAGAACTCTTCTGAATGGGAGTGTGTATTGATAAGTCAAATATGGACAGCCAGACAAAAATCTCACAGTGCACATCTTTTATAGATTCTTCTTCTTAATGCTATGCTTATTAAATTAAATAATTATTACAAGACAGCCTTCCAGGTAGAGATAATGGCTGTTTATTGGGCAGTGTTCAATAATATTAGAACCCAGGTTTATATCAGCAGTCTTTATTTCTTTCCGTTTTAATCTACAATGGTTACAGTAAATCGTTATGGGTCCGTTACCTTTTTCCTAACGTTAATTAAAATTAAATTAATTAAATACCAGTTCTCTTTTATCTTCATTGGTTAAGGACTCATAATACAAACTTTTAACCTGAAATAGCTGACACTTGTGCCAAACTTTCTATTTAAATAGGATGTAATATGACTTCATCTCACATATTCCGGTGTGTCAAATTTTTGTAGATTAGAACTCACTTCGGATTCAAAAAAGTTTGGGCATAATTATACCACTCTCTCTGGCATCAAAGCTAAAACCTCTTTCCTAACGTTAACACTAAAATTTTACCCTTTTTCAATTCCTACTGTTCACACTTCTCTTCATATATATATATCTTGTTCAAATTTTCAATCGTTAATAAAGTACTTTCTATTCATCCATTCGAGTTCAAATACATTTATTAAAACTTGTAATGGATCACTTTATGTTAATACAGTTTTTTCAGATAATAATTCATTAATTAAATTAAAAAATGAATAAATAGTAAAAAAATTACTAGTCCAAAAGCATATATAGAAAGGAAAATCATTCCTTGTGTCCCCGTAGTGCAATAGATAGCACGTTGGACTTCCAATCCACTGGCTATGGGTTCGAATCTCACCTTAAAGGGCCTGATTTCTGAGAATGTGATTTCCTTTTTACTATATTATTTTATTAGAATAATTAAGTTTAATGAATAAATAAATAGTAACAAACAAAAACATAATCCAACACCATATATGGAAAGGAAAATGCAAATTGCAAGGAAAATCGCGTTCTATTTTGTCAATATTGTGAATCTGTCATATGTATATATATATTTACTATAATTGAAACTGTTTAATAGAAAAGTAACTAAAATAAAATGTTTCTTTGTTGACCAAAGAAGAAATTGACTTAAATTTTTAAAAAAATATTTTTGTTTAAATTTATGTTGTACTTCTTTCCAAATCAGGATTATTTTAGTATTGCCTCTTTCATTTTAAAATAAGGGACAACTTTGCAGGTATGGGTCTATTGGTGATGTGGACCACTACGCTCTATAAACATTTTCTCACTTCATTCCGTATAACACAAAAAATATTAGTACTTGAATATAGATCATAAAATATATTAAAATAATTTAAAACTTCCACAGCTCTTAATATTTATTTTTCATGAGATAGATCGGGGACTTTACTATCCACAGGGCTCTCTTCATCCATAGTTTGTAAAAAGTAAAACTTTTCTTAAGTTTTATTAAATATTATTGTAAACAGCTAAATCCAGTCAATTTAACATTTTATTAGATTAAAAGTATTATTAATATGATTTTGCTGTGCGCATGTATATTTTGGTTTCTTTCTTTATGGACCAAAAAACATCTATATTTTCTTTCGGTTTTCAGGAGAATCCTCCAATTATATATTTTAAAAACAATATTGTATTTTACTCATTTTGTGTACTTTATTATTTGTTTTATGATGATGATAGCTGCTTTTTCATGCTATACGCTGCTGTTTCCTTGCGGTCCGGTTAAGGCTATTCTGGAGGGACGGTTTGTAGCTCAATATTCTCTGAGTAAACATATTCTTTCTGAGTGAAACAAAATTTTATGAAAATAGAATAATTGCTCTTCAATTAAAACATATTTCTGAATGCAATTTTTTCTGCATTTTTAAGTTAATTTTGCTTAATATAAATAAAATTAACGCTTAATGATATGTGTTAGAAACGATTGAAGTTTTGTACATCTTATAAGTCTTAATTACTTAGATACTAAAATACATTTTCAATTAATCACTTTTCCAAACTAATATCAATAATAAAAAATAAGGGCAATGTGATTATATTACTTTTTTATTTCCTTCCATTTACATATTTCACAATCTATCATAAAATATTTCCAATGTATAACAAAACTACTTTTACTTTTTTTAATCTGAAATTGTGTAATCATTATTTCTTTAAAGTATTTTCAGTTAGAAATGATTGCATGTAGTGATTCAAAAATATATTTTGCTAGCAAATAAACACAGTGTAGAAAATTTATGAAAAAATCATTAATATTTTAAGTAAAATCCAGGGTCTTAACATAATTTTCTTATAGGCTCACTAATTATTTATATCCATAATTCGTATAATTTTTCCTGTGGAACTTTTAAAAAGCTTTTAATATTCCTATTTGAAATATAGAATTACACACACACACACACACACACACATATATATATATATATTACTTTAAAAATTATACTTACCTAATGTAAATTTTTTATGCATTGAAGAGTAGTGTTGAACAGTACAACTAATTTAAGATTTATTAATATCATTTTTGAAAAATGAAGTATTTTGCTTTAAGTAAGAGATTTGAAGCATAATCTTCTCTAAGACTAGCTTTGAACTTCATGTAATTTTTATTTTACAGGGCTATTTTCTGTAGTTTGAAAAGTATAATTTTCTTAAGATTCTAAGTATTTGTCTCATTATATCGCTTGCAAGAATGAAGTCGACATTATACAAAAGTCTAAGAAATGTCCTTAATAAAATCAATGGATTTAAAAACATTTTGAAAATGTATGATACATGATTTTGAAACAGTAAGTAACTAAAATGCAATCATAATTTGCAAAAGAAAAAAAATTAAAAAATCCCTAAATAGGGAAAGATATATTATTCTTATCAGATTAACTCAATAGCCATATTGTACTGTAGGATATTTATTTCAATGAAACAATTTCAGAAACCTTAAACTGTGTCTAATTCACACAAAAATAGGTGTTTCCAAATTATACCCTTTTTCATGACATAACTATTTAATTTTACTCTTATTTAATTTACTTACTTATATATATGCTGCCTACAGCGGAGCTGTGACGAGGGAATTAACCAATGAACAGCAAGAGTACTATCGGGAGGTCTTCAGATCCAGTAAAATCAACCTTGACGCGCTAGCGAAGAGCCTCACCGACAAGTTTATAGAACTAAACTATGAACCCATGCGGGAGAAACATTTGGACTCTGGCCGGCTCACGCGGAAGTCGTGTATAGGTGGGTGCAGGCACATTTAATTTGTAAATATCTATTTAATCAATTTTTACTTTTAATCAAATATATATTATTCAATTCCTCCAATGTGAGTCGATTTCCCGTTTTTGTATTATTTTACATATATATATATATATATATATATATATGTATACAGCTTGAAATTCAAATAAAAATAAATGCATAAAAAAATTAAATTACCCTAAACTCTATTTAAAAATTTTATTAAATTATTTAGAGTCTCTCCAAATCCAAATTTTATTCAACATCTTCTTTAAATCTGTAATAAGTAATTTATAATTTAAAAGGTAATAAATCAAGTAAATGAAACAATTTGTCTGTCAATCTGTATTCAAAATTTAAGGCCCATACATCAATTACTCGATAAGCAAAATTAAACATGTCACATTCTTTAAACAAATTTTAAAGTATTTAATATCTGCTCCCCATGCGCTATCAGCAGCTTACACACATTCCTCCCCCGCCTTAAAAAATACATTCAATTTATGATTCGTTTAAAATACAAACCGTGCTTCTACTTCCAAATTTGAATATTCTTCGCAAACCTTAAAAATGTTTACACAATCAATTTTACGTTCGACTTAGAGCGACGTTAAATTTAAAGAGATGCTTTGCGACTTTGATGGAAGTGTACTGAGCATCGTTTAGGTGGCACATTTTGACTTTAATCGATAAAAGTTGTCGCAAAATCTTTTCCTACATATATCTAGGGAGTTATGGGCCTTGCAGCTGTTGGCACTTACAAGTAATGCTCTGTCAACTAGGGCTGTTACCTTTATGATCAGCATGTATATAGGGTGTTTTCTTTTAAATCATGTAAATTAGCTTGCAAGACTATCTTGTATGCGGCGGTTTTCTATTTAACTCATAAACTTGAAGTCACACACCTAATTCTAATGACGTTTATTTATTTTTCTGTTTTGCAAAACGTGTTACAAAAATTATGAGGATTTATGTTGTTTTCTTTTTTTCTTTTTTTTTTAATTGCGTAGCGTTAAATTAGAAAGAAGGAAAATGACGAGGTTTGCGAGCTTGAAATCAGATGGAAAGTAATCAATGCGATTTTTTATGATTTGGTTTAAAATGCGTAAAAAGTCTAAACTTTTTTTTAAAAAGAAAATACTTTGTAATTTTTACTTTGCTAAAAAAAATTATTTTTACCATGCAATAAAAATTTAGTATTTCATGTTAAATAAATCGTAAATTTTTTAATCTCTTTATTAAGAAAATAATGTAAATACGTTAATTGGTTTAAAAGAAAACCATTTTCAAAATACAGTTTACTGAATGTCACAATATTATGTAAATCATTGTATACTTAACATCTGTGTGTATTGAATAATAATTAATGGATAATAGAATAAAAATTATTTTCATAAAAGTGGATTCCAGTTATTAGAATGCGAAATAGAATCACGTTTCCTAATCATAATTCTTTGAAAGCAAATTTTAACACAGAAAAGGTTTTAAAAAGCATAAGATCCTATACATTATGGGAATGCTCTTCAAATCTTATGAAATAATTTTAACTAAAACTAATTTTTTTTTAAAATTGTTAATTTTGTTTACAAAAAATTGTGAATGTTACATTATGAGTTTTTTTAAAAAATATTTTCTTGAGAGGCTTATTTCTTTTAGAATTAAATGTTTGAATATTCAAAAACATTTACAAAAAGTTAGTCTTGAAGCATCGTTAAATTATTAAGAAACTCAAAATATATTTAAAAAGAACTACTCGCTTTTAACACATTATCTATTTTTGTTGAGCAATATATATTTTTCATTTCAATATTGAAATCAAATATTTTCCATGCTGTGTTATAAAATTATTACTTATGAAATTTAGAAGAAATAGTTTCAATCTTCTATACATTTTATCATTTGAATGAGCGTCCAAGAATATCTGCTCGAAACTCAGCATCTCAGGATTATCTCTGAAAAGTTTAGTAAAAATAAAATAAAACACAATGTTTAATTATTATATTTTTTATCTATTAAGGATGGTTTATGCATTGGAGATTGAGATGATTTAATATTTCATGTTTAACAATAATTAAATTTTACTGATTTTTTTTCTATCAGCTTATAAATAAAGGCAACTAGTAAAGATGATAAAAATATTTAAACTGAATAAAAAATTAAATTTAGTTTTTTTACAGAAAATCTAATTAATTAAGAAACACAAATTATTAAAAAAGGTATAATTATATTGAAATATCTTTTTTTTCACTCCAAAATATCTTACATTAAATACTGTTTAGAACAATGTTTTGAAATAAATAATTTTCCTTATTTTTTTTATAACCGAACAAATGTTGGCCTTTAATTATGATGCTAAATGAGTTAACTATATTTCATGTATATATATTGATGAAAAACAGACTCTTAATACAATAATCATATGTATAAGTACATAGATATAGTCACTCAAAACGTGTAAATATAGATACAATAAAATTATACTCTAAACATTCTGCGTATATTTAATGTGAAAGTGATTGTTTTCAGAACTAAAATCGTTTCAGATATTTTATAATAACATAAATGAAATACTTATGGAAGCCTTATTTTTCTATCAAAAACATTATTTTCTTTTGATTATTTTTAAAAAACTTGTTACAAAATTTTAAAAAAATAATTCATGTTCTTCCAATTTTTCTCTCTAAGTTACATTTAATGTATGGTATGCATTGTAAAACAGTACATAATATAATAATTTTTCTTTTATATTACAGGGTTTAATAGGAATATTTGTAGTACAAAATCTGATAATGAGATCCTAAAATTTTAGTCTGACATTAGAATCAATAGTAAAATAAAGTATAGATTTTTCCAAAACTGTGGTATCAAAACACATAAAAACTAAATTTACAACACAATGCATTACAAATATAATCTACATATGTTTCGTTAAAACCTTTTTTCACAAATTTGTTTTTGTTTCTATCGTAGAAATTTTGATAAAAATATATTTAAAACATTATATAGGTAGTCTTTTGATATTAAAGTTTAAAATGAATTATATTTATCAGCCGAACTATGAAATGAAAAATAATAATGAAATAATACATTAAAAATCAAATTTAACAAACACTTCTTGGTTTATGTTACTTGGACCAAAATATGACTTAGAAATTAAAACAAGAATTATGGGATGAGCAAGCGAATCCGAGCTAATTTCTCTACCCCCTACAATGTTCCTAGTTTACGGTAATTGTTCTTTAATTTAGTGTTTGACTCCAGTTTTCGTCTGGTGTCTCTGACAGCCGCTATAAATTGTGGACATTCCTCATTATCGAATCTTTCAAGAACAGAAAGAGAACATTCTAGATAAAAGTACCCTAAAAGTGATAAGTGAGATGTCAGATTTAAGTGACATTTTTGCGAGGCTTGTGTTCTCAGGATGAAGCTATACCGTTGGGAACACAGTAACGAATGATGGGGTGGGTCTTAACCTATGATCTAGACGACCATCTTTCATAATGTTAAATTCAATTTTATTGCTTAGATATACTGGGATATTGTTTAAGATGGCGGCTTAAATATACTTTTTGAAATAGTATATTCTATTACTTAAACAGATTTGAAGATTAATTTAATGATCAGCAATTAATTAGTGTTTCCTTTTTTGGAGTTAAACTACTAATTTTCAAAATAATTTTACAACATCAGCATTTTTTTTAAATTTAAAAGCATAATCCGTCTTAAAAACATTTTTTACTTTAATGACAACCAATATTTTTCAACATCATAATGTTAATACAATACTTGTGTGTGTACAACGTATATATTAAGAAGTCTTTAAATTATATATAGTTAGAAATTTGTCGTAGCATTTTAATGTTGTGAGGGGTAATTTGTTTGTAAATGACTGTTCTCACAAAAGTGTTCAAATGTGAATTGGAAAAGTATACAGTTAATTTATAAAACTGCTACTGATGAAATCTTTCTTGAAAACACTATCAAATACTAAGCATATATTATTTATAAAAATATATTGTTATGAATACAAAAAAAGAGTTTATAAATACTTATACAAGGAAATTATTGATTAGATAATAAAAATATATCATTTGAAGTCCGGAATCTTTCATATTAGAACCGATTTTTTGTAGCATACATTTTAGTTTGATTGATTTTTTTATTTGGATAGTATGCAATAAAAATAATTAGTTCTAAAGACTCTGTAATTTAAGGGGCAGAAAAATGTAATTGGCATGATGTGTGACAAATTATGTGTAATGTTCTATAAATATGAGTAACTAAGCATATCAATACGAAAATACCTTAAAATGGAATAATTTTCAATGTCAGAAATTACAATCGAAATAATAGAGCCTATTCTGAAGACATTTACGTAATAAACATTATATAAAAGGGTAGTTAGTAAATATTGCCTATATATATGTGTGTGTGTGTGTACGTATGTATGTATATATGATAAAATAATTAAATATTAAGCATTAAAAGTAATAAAATACTTAAGAATTATTCAAATCTAAATTGTATCTGAACATCAATTAAAATTAATATTCTGCAGAATAAGAGCTTCTGGCGTGTATACATCTCATAAAAATTTCTTTTACGTTTATATATTGATAAAGAAAAGCTTATAATTATTTTTAATAAAACGTACTGAAGCCTCAAATCTCAAATAAAGTGGGGAACTTTTTTTAATTCATTTGTAGAAATAACACTTGAAGTTCCTTAGATTGCTATATATGTTTAATATGTATTTGTTATTTTTCGCACCATCCTTACAGCTTAGTGAATATGTCTCTAGAATATGGAAGTTTGTAGTATGATTTTATGCTAGATTTACGTTTACACACACAATTCAAATATTTTTCACATTCTATGTATTTTATGTAAATATATAATGAATAGTTTGTTACTCATATAATGTAATGTACATACTCATATACTGTAATGAATATTAATGTATGCAATATTATGCATAGTCTGTATATTAATGTATGCAATATTATGCATAGTCTGTATAGTAATGAATGCAATATTATGACTTATTTGTACATTTTTTCTTAAGATTCATTTTACATTAATGTCTTCTAATAATTTCATTTTATATTATTATCTTTTGTAATTTAACAAAAAAAATAAATATTTGTCTCGAATTTTATTTACCATTAGATTGTTTCTAGGATGTGCATTTTGTTGAATAATAAGTATACCATACTTATACATGAAATATAAACGACAATCAATATTACTTAAAAGGACGCATTTTTTGGATACATTAACCTGATCTTAACTTCATAGTGAATGGAGTTTACAGTTTTGGTATTTCATAATTTGTATTATCCAACAAAGTACCATTTAAAAAATGAGTTTACATATTTAAAGGCTCCATTTTACATTTACTGCAATGGAAAGGAAGGGCTAAATAACTGAACTAAACATCTCATATATGGATGTGCAGAAAACAAATCATATGGCAATGAGCAGTTGTTCAATTAAGCTTACTAATAATAACTAAATATTTATCGTAGTTAATCAAAGCCGAAGGACCGATTTCATGGTTGACTCCGAAACCAGAAGACGGTGAATTAAACGTGAGACGCTTTCATTTATTCGATCAGTGCCCAAAAAAAGTTTGAAAGGTATGTAATGGACTATGGAAATTTCATCAGTTTTCAATAAATTGAAAAAATGATAAAAATAATTTCCAATAAGAAGATAATTTATTTAGAAAAAAATATTAGAACTAACAGTATAAGCTTCCACTTGCTCCACTGAACCCTTACAGAAACATTAAATTTTCCCATCCAAATGATACAATTTGTGCTACATATCATCTGGGAAAAAATTCATCATGTTAAGAATTTTTCGAAAAAATGAATTTAGTTTTGGATTTTTTTAATCAGAAAATTCTGTAACATTTTGTAGTAATCAAGATTTTTAACTCCTGGAAAAAATAATAAAAACTAATTAAAAACAATTTTAAAAACTAACTAAAAAGAAGGAGAAAGCATAAGGCACAAATTTAAATTGTATGTATTGATGAAATTTGGAAGTTTGTTTGGATTTCTGAAACCACACACAGTACACTACAAACAAAAAAGGAAATAGAAGAAAGTTGGAAATTTTAAGACTATAGATAAGAAATGAACTCCATACTTCCAACATATTGTAGAAGCTATATATAAATAATATGGCTGAGAAAAAAGATAGAAGTATTTGAAAGCAGGGAAAACTATATTGGAATGTTTTACTCAATTGTTTGCTATACTGTATTGAATTCTATGTATTGAAATATGAAGTAGATATGAAATATTTCAACTTTTCAATTCATACGAATCTTTCTACTGGTATATTGATCTAGAGTCAAGCACGTATATATCCAAAAATCATGGGATTGTCTATTTTTGAAATGAGCCAATCAACTAAAACATTTTCTTTTTAGTTTTTCATCAAACTGATTTGAAAGAAAATTTGAAATTTAACATTATGAAAAATATATGCTTATATTCTCAATTTTTAATAAGAAAAAAAAATGAAAGTATTGTCATTAGTCTTTTATATATATATGTGGGGGGTGTATAAATATATTTATATATATGCACTACTGACCTTTAAAATTGCATTGCTACAATAGGAAAAAATGCAGATAATAAAATTATTTTTATTGGACAAATATACTGGACATAACAAGTGATTAAATTTTCAAGAAATCTGGATGCATAGATCCTGATAAACAAGTACCTATAACAACCACCTTTGGTGGTAAAAGCAGCACTTATACGTTTGGGCATTGTGTCAAACAGATATTGGAAGACATGTACATGGACAAAAATGACAATGCATCTTGAACATGATGCCGCAGCTCATCCGCCGTTGTGACTGGCGTATGGTAACATTTTCCGTATGGAGGAAGGTCCGTACAATACCGACAAAATGCGGTTATAGGATTTCACAGATCTCGAATAAAGTATAGAATCACGGGTTGTAATACACCAGAAGTGTAACGTGCATTGTCCAAAGTGCTGTCAATGAAAACAAGAGGTGACCGAAACGTGTATCTAATAGCATCCCATTCCATCACGCCAGGTGATGGGTCAGCGTGATGATGACGAATGCATGCTGCCAATGTGCGTTCAACACGATACTGCCAAACACGGATGGGACCATCTTGATTTTGTAAACAGAGCCTGGATTAATTTGAACAAATGGCGTCTTGTCATTCATTCACTTAGGTTTGTTCGTTGATCACACCATTGAAGACGCTCCTGTCTGTGACGCAGCGTCAGTGGTAGCCGCGGCCATGGTTTGAGAGCTGAGAATCCATGCTGCTGCAAACGTCGTCGAGCTATTCGTGCAGACACTTGTTGTCTTGAAAACGACCCCAATTCTTGACTCAGGTTCATGATGTGGTTGCACGATCCATTAAGTCCATTTAGGTGATATGCTTGTCCTCTCAGTTAGTGACAGGAGGACGTTCAGATCCAGCACGGAGTTCCGTATTCCCGTCCTGAAAACATCAGTTTCATATTCTGCTACCAGTCATAGAATCTCGACCGACACGAGCAGCAATACTGCCGCACAAGAAACCGCAGTCCCGACTCCCTACAATTCGACCTTAATAAAAGTCAGAAGCATGCGGGTACGCATTTCTGCTTCTAATACGAGGCATCACAAGAATTTTTCACCAGGCAGCAACGTTCAAATGCAGTTTGTGTACGAGAAACCGCCTGGACAATTTCCTCAGTTAAACACATTGTAGGTGTCGCTACCCACACCTGCTTTATCTGAATGTGCTGAAAAGTTAATATTTTGTATATCAAAACACTTCCTTCAAGTCGTTTAAATTTTACTTCTGAAACATGTCGCCTTCTTGGCGTAACAATTTTATTGATCAGTGGTATATATATATATATATATATATATATATATATATATATATATAGCAGTAAATAATTCAAAAGAAGACTAATAACTCCCAAGCATCCTAAGATCAGACCGGAAGAACCAAGAACATGGAACCATGACATAACTAATGACATAAACTAATATATATATATATATATATATATATATATATATATATACATACATATTTCAATTTTTTTTCAACAAATCAAACAATTATAATTAAGCAAAAATTCGAAACCATATATATATATATATATATATATATATATATATATATATATATATGGTTTCGAATTTTTGCTTAGTTATAGTTTGATTTGTTGAAAAAAAATTGAAATATGTGTATATATATATATATATATATTAGTTTAGGAATTGTAGCGTAATTTATTTATAATCAGTTATTAATGACAATCAGTCATTAAATCACCGACTGTAAATCATCAATAAATTTAATTTTTAATCTAACGTTTTTTTTTTGTTTTTTTTAGTTGGAAGAGAATATCTGGAAACTCAAAGATGAAATTATAAATTAATATTTTTTATTTTCAAATTTTTTAAAGATGTAAGAAAATATTTTCAAATTCAATGGAAATAACTTCGCATTCAAATATTTCCCTTTATCAGTGAATTTATTTACCTGCGAACTTTTTTAATATAACTAAAAGAAATTTATTTGTAAATTTCTCTCGTTAAATATTTAGTTGTGTTTCAGAATTATGTTTGTTTAATTTTGCACATCTGTCTATATCTATATTAGTTTCCTGTAAATAACTTCTACAAATCGGAAATATTTAGTATCGTCTTGATTTAAATGAAATTTGAAAGCACGGAATTAAATAAATTTTAGGTACTCGAAAATCATTATTCATACCCACATAGTCTAAGTGTTTTACTAAAAATTTAAAACATCTTAATTAATTGGTATATATACATTTAAGTTTTTTTTTAAATTGAAAAGAGACGCATATGCACTTTCCATATAATGTAAAGATGTTTAAAATGAAAAGTGTCATTCAATTAATTACTTATATTGCACATTTAAATAATGTGCTTTCACTGTAAAGGATTTCTGCCAATTAAATGAAAATCTAAGTAAATCTGTATTTAGTGCTGTATTTAAATGTGGGTTCCGAAACAATTTATAACCATTAAGAATTTTTAAGCATCTGTGGTTGAAAACAAATCAATCGGAATGTCATTTTGCTTATTTCTATTATATACAAGCTGTAGAGAAATATTAATCGGTATACCGAATAGAAATAGTTTAATATTTTCAATTGATATAGTTTCGGATCAGAAAACAAAAAATCGTAAACTCAACAAAAATATCTTATAAATAAATTTTAAATTAAATTCCAGAAAAGTTGTGTATGTTATCTTTGAATCTAAAAATATTTTATTTCTGTTATCATAGATTTTAAAGAGACAGAAAAAGTTATATAAGGGAAGTAAACATGTATATTTCTTTGAAAATACAAGATGGTACATTTAGAAATAAATAATTCACCTTCTCGTAGAAACATAAGAGATTATTAAATTCTTTTGTACAAAAATGGGAGGGGAAAAATCATACTTCACTAAAAAAAGAGAAAAAGAGGAAAAATCAAATTACATCCATCTTACTTTATGATCGATTTTCGGGAAAAACTTCTGAAAATCCCTTTCTATATAAGGGAGCCTTAAATAAGTAAGTTCTAGCAAAGAGCATCATTTATTGTTCTTTATCGAGAAAAACTTGAATCCCTATTTCTAAAGAAGCACGCTTAATTCTGACTTTGAAATATGACTCCTGACGAATAACTTTTACCACCAGTCACATGCATTCGAAGTATTACATTTCGAAGAAGAATGATGAGTGAGAAAAGATTGAGAATAAAGTGTAGAGAAAAACGAAGAAAACACGAAATTGAAGTAAGCCTTAAATTAGATATCTCTATACCCTCTTTCGCATTAGATATATTGATTAAATGTTGTTTTTTCAACTAGTGGAAAAGTTAAGTTTTAAAAATGATGTTCGAAAATTAGTTTTTGAAAGACATTTGTTAATCTCAGAATAAATAAAACTATCAGATTCAAACTCTATATTTACATTCCCATATTAAGTTTGATTTCCAATGGTTTTCACAAAATTATCAATATATATAAATTATCGCATCGAAGTTTTTAAACATAGAATAATTATATATAGTTGATATTAAAATATATTTAACGAAGTATATTAATCTTAGTAAAATGAAAAATCTAAAACATTCTGAATTTTACAGTACATATTCACACTATATGCATTCTTCTACATAGATTTCTTTCTGTTTCCTATAAATATCACTTGTTGCTAATATAAATTATTTAGAAAAAAAATCTTGCATTTCTAACAATTTAAATTCGTTTTGTTGAAGAAAAAATTGTAATAGGTTTTTTCAAACAATCATTTTAATGCACCTTGAAATGGTAATGTTGTTTCATCTGACTTTGTTGACAAATATGTATTTTACGATAAAACACAAATGCAAGCCAGTTTATGAAATAATTATTGAAATTTATTGAGAATATGTTAGTATAACTGTAAACACGAATTCAAGAAAATCATGGTTCCATCCTAATTAATATTTTACTAATTAATTTTTAAAAAATTGTATACTAATTTCAAGCACAGTAACGTTTACGTAATTTATTTTTAAAATATGAGGTGAAATTGTTAACAAAATCAAATAATTGGAAAATATATACTTTGAGATTTCATTTTGTTTATTATATTAACCAACATATGTGAGTTCGAAACTAAATTATAAAGAAATAATTTAAATATTTTCTGGTTATTTATTTACTCATACGCATGCGCGTACGCACTCACTTACGCAGGCAACACACATTTACACGCACACATTATTTGAAAGATATTTTTTTTAAAAAAAAAGGAGAAAAAATAATGTTTAAGCAATTAATTGTAACTTTAAGTAAATTATTTTAAAACTTTATTTCTTTTTAAAAATAAAACATGCATTGAATGAGTGGTGATATTACTTATTTGTTATTAAAATTTAATGTCTAACAATTAAATGCCGCACTGCGTCAACAAATTCGCAAATGCAACAAACCGTTTTATTTTTACTAAAAGAGCAATAAATTTAATTTCTTATTTTAAAAATACACTTTTTCTTACATATTTGAAGTAAACTGTTTTTATTTTTTTATAATTTTATTATTTTTACGGAATTTGTTTTTATCAATTTAAGGTATATTTTAATATAGAAATTGTTTCTTCTCTATATATATGAGGAATTTTCAAAGTTTGCAACAATGCAGTGGAATGAGATGAACATTTCACCTGAACCCTCTTGAACTATTTTATTTCAATTCCTTGTTGGAGAAACGAGTTTTGTGAAAAATGTGATGTAAGCAATTAGCATTACTATTTCAATAGAATTGTAGTAAATGGAATGAATTAGGAAGGGAAAAGAGGGAAAGATAAGAAAATAGGTGAGGGATGCAAGGACTAAAAAACGTTATTTAGGGTTGGCGAAAAGTAATTTCGGCTTTTTAAAATGAAAGTTTTCTGCACAAAAAAATTATCTTTTATCTGTCAAATATGTGTTCAATCATCTGTTGTCATTTTTCTTATAAATCCATGAATTCGCTTTCTGAGTTTCTTGTCTTTATAAGCAAAAAACTTGAAAAAGTGTGATTTATAGTCATCATTATTATTAAAATTTTTAAAATTTAAAAAAGTTTTGTAAAATTCAAAATAAATGATAATTAGATGGTTAAAGTTCAGGGTTATATGGAGGATGCGGCATCATTTCCCAACGAATTTCCAATAATTTCGAACTTCTTGTTAAAGATTATGTTAAAGATACGTCAAATTTAGACCACGATCTTTTTCGATTAATGTTAATGTAGACGATGCATTTTTCATCCTCTGTTTTGCATCATCAGATTATGATTTATATTAAAATTTATGAAACTCTTTAAATGGATAAAAATTCCGTAATAAGGATGACCACAAATCGCACTTGTTTTGCTGATAAGGACCATTAGCTCGAAATCATGAAACTGCAGAAAAATGGCAACACTTTTCAAACATGATGGGAGATATTTCACTGATTAAAGCTTATTTTTAGTATTGCAAACTTTTACAATGAAAAAAAGAGATTACTTTTTGTCAACCAAATAGAAGCCTTACAACAGTCAAAGCATTCTCTCCAGATGAGAAGAGAGCAAATTAACCGAGATGTGTGATAAGTCTACCATTTAAATATCATAAGATAAGTAAATCATTGTAATTCTCATTTGATAAAATTAGTTTAAGTCTTACTGCACCACTACTATAATTTATTACAATGTTAATTGTTTAAAGTAATACAATAGTCTTAGGTATACTGAATAAAGGAATTGTCTAAGTAAAAGTTTTATAACAGCTCAATATCATTCATTTCTCATGTATTTTGTAAAAGATAAATCTTCATTCCAAACAAAATGCTTAAAATATTATATCGTCAGAAACTATTCTTTAAAATATTTTTTCACACTTTATACTCTTAATCCCATAATATGCAATATGTGAATTTCAGCAAAATTTTCAAATACGTAATCACCAACATTACTGGATATTCTCTCATCCATCAATGTCAGCTTCAGATGTTTGACAACGCTAATGTTTGGTGTCAGATAATTGTCAATATAGAGGTAAAAGTGTAATTAGAAAATGCTATAGCATTTATTAAAATACTTTTTACTACAAATCTTTTTCTATTAGGTAGTTTAGATTCAGTGCAAGAGAATGTTTCGAAGAAGGATGTATTGTGCATGACTAATTTTTTTAAAATTTTTTCCCCTTACTGTTGTTATTTTAATGGGTGAAAAATTCTGTGAGAAAATGCCACTTGATAATTTTGAGAGTACAACTTTTTAGGTAAGCAAATATCTATTTTTTTATTTTAAGATAAATAAAGATTAAGAATGTGAAATAAATACAATAATCTCAATCGCAGTTCATTACTTTTTTAATTAAAATATTTTATAGGGAATTAGTATTTTAAAATTGTAAAATTTATCAAATTATTTGAAAAATAATTAAAAAAATATTAGATATTATTCTAAGGTGTCAAAGTCGAAACACAACAATAAAATGGTACACATTGGAAGACATTTTATTGAAAAATATAGTATTCATAATAATTGATGAATGAACACTTCTGATTTTAACAATGATGTGTCTGGTCACAATACTATAATAATCACAATTTTCTTTTAAAGAGCTTCTTATGTTAGTGAAGTCGCACGTAGTATACAGAAGGTTTTCTTTAAATATAACTACTAACGTAATACCTTAATTATTATATTATTAAGTAATCAGAAAACCATAACAACATCGAAAAATTATTCAAGTGATTCAAAGTGTACATATTTATAACAAAATATTTAAATCATTTCTTTTAAAATTGGAATATATTTTAACCCATATTTATTACATCCATTGCAATAAAAATTTGCGCACCTAGGAAAAGTAGTCAAAATCAAACGAAATTTTATATATGAAAGTATTACTTTGATATAAGTAAGTAATTAGAAAATCAAAGAAAAAGAATAATTTATTGCAGATAAATGTACAAATAAAAGGAAGTTTTAGTATTATGTTGAACCCCCTCTAGCGCGAATGCACGATACCATACGAACTGTCATTCAGAAATACAAGTTCCGTATGATATCTTGAAACATCTCCTTCCTCAGTTGATGTAAACGCGCCTCTAGTTTGACGAAACTCGTAGACTGTCCAACTTGCCACATCAAATGATCTCAGTTATGCTCAAATGGTGATAAATCTGGGGAACGAGCAGGCCAGAGAAGGGTGGTAATGTGATGGATGCAGTCTTGTTATATACTTATTGTGTGTGGCTGAGCATTGTTTTGGTGAAAAACACGGCTCCTCGGAGCCCAGCCATGAGTAGCAACACTTGCAGCAGAAGGATGCCATGGATGTACTGGTGGACTGTCATTGTCCATGGATCAATATTAGGGGTGACTATTTATTGTAAGCAATGTCACCCCATAACATCACACCAGCTACGGAAGTCATGTGTTGCTTTAAAGCGAAGGCGTTCACCATGGGGCCTCCATATACGAACAGGATTGTCATCACTGCTCAAATTGAATCTAGGTTCGTCGCTTAAGACGACCTGGTTCCATTCCATTGCAGTCCAATCCCTTAGTGCACGAGGCCCCTTCAAACGGAAGCGTCTGGGGGGGAGGTCATTGGTAATACACGTAATGGACGCTGTGATACCAGATACGATGGTTTAGGAACACACAGAGCCCGTAATGAAGCAGCTGCCTGCGTCTGAACAGCAGTAAATGAAGCATTTGGCTCAAAGCATGCGTGTCGTATGATGTGATAGTCTTCCCGACGAATGGTCTTTCGACATTCGTCATGGAAGCTGTGTAAATGACGTCTTTTCTGTCCACTGGTTGCAACACCTACTCACAGTCAAATCAGAAAGACCTACTTGACGAGTTACTTGGCGAGCTGACCACTTAGCTTCCATCATTCTGATGATTCGTCCTTGCTCAAACTCAGACAGCTGCCTATATTGTCTTCTATGGATGCGTAATGGCATATCTACTTCAGCGTTTTCTTTGCAAAAGATTTACACTCAAAAAAGCTCTGCTTATCTGTTTTATACTCCAAGAAAAATGAATTTCAACACCCTCTAGTGCATAACACAACGCACAATCACGTTGCATTTCTAATCATTTGCATATCTGCTCGACATGTATCTCCATGCCAAGTTCTGTTACGATCTCACAATTATTTCTTGTTGCACAAAATTTTATGGCAATAAATGTATTATGTACATGTTAAAAAGGCTAAGAACACTTTCCATATTAGATTTGTATGTCAATTTTTAAAATATTGTTGGTGCTTACGTAGAACGTATGTTCAAATGAAACTGTAGTTATAGATGAAATATTTTTCAAAGTAAACAACAAAGACCTGGACACAGCGATCGCATTGATTAACGAGTCGAAAGATTTCTTGTTCCCAGAATTCCTGCGGCCGTGACGAGACCCAATCCTTTATATCATCAATCAGTTTTTCATTCGAGTTGAAGAGCTTCCTTTCAGATGTTTTTTCATGGTACCAAACACATGAAAATCACCGGAAAATATGTCCGTGCTTAATGCGGATGGTCAAACTACTCCCAATGAAATTGGCCAGTTCCGCATGTGCGAAACTAGAGACGTGTAGACAGGCGTTATCATGGAGCAGAACCACATCCAACGTAGCGATGATTAGCAGCTGGTTTAACGTTTTCCGCTGTCGGAAACCGGATAACTACTAGCTTCTCTTCAGTCTTCAAATTTTGTAACAAGAACACCATCATGTCCTCATACGCACTATGGCGTCAATTGGACGGCGCTGTTTATAAGATCCTCTGCTTTTTCCTGCGCATACTCTGGTCCATCCCGGAGACTACATTGTCATCTCTAGACGTCTCGCTACGTTCTTCCATAATGACATAGGCAAATATCTTACCGTTACGTTGTTACGACATTTCGTATCTTTTCATTTGAACACTCCGTGTACTATTAAGGCATTGCCAAATACCACTCGAGAAGAAATTATGACTGCATACCTACCATAATATTATTAAATATTTTTGATTGTTTTATTATAATGTGTGTGTAATTTATAATTATATGTGATGAGAGATGTGTGAGTATACATGGAAATAAATAAAGTTTCATAATTTCTGTGGACCATAATGTATAATCATAACATTAGGAAAAAAAAATGTAGCCACTTCCCAAATGAAATAAGTTACATTGAATATTATTCAGTTTTTTAATATTTGATTTGTTTTAAAAAATTAATGTTTTTTACTAAATTCAATTTAAGACATTTTTTTAAAAATTATTTTTGATTCTTTTAGCAGTATTCTTTGAAAGTGAATTACTTAGCATGTGTTTGGAATTTATTCAATAATAAGGTACAGCACATTTCCTTTAATGTAAATAAACTATGACTTCAAACTCCTTTGCTTAGCTCCATATGTTATTAGCCTCTATGGAACTCATGAGCTTTATTTGCAATTTTTACAGAAACATTATATTGATTTAAGGAAATTGCAGGAACTTCGTAAGCATCTCTCTTTCAGTTTCCCAGACATATTACGTTCCTCAAACGTTTCCTTTTGACTTAATTTGCATATTAAATTACATTTAATCAATCACTGAAACAGATCAATAGTCACTGCACTGTCTAGCATTCAGTTTGGCAGATACTGCGAAATTTATTTTTGTAGAATTTCAATTTTATGTCATTAATATAAAGCATATACTTGTTACCCGACTTGTATTACTTTGTTTAAAGAAGTTTGAATCACAATATTTTAGTATTTGCATAACTAAAGCAATTTCAACAAAAGTATTTTTAAATGTGTCCTATTAAGTTAAACTTTTTTATAATAATGCATAAACACGTATAAATGCCAAATATCTGTACATTTATGCACATGTATTTGAGTGTTATGTTACACTTCTTCAACCTGAAAAAAAACTACTTAAAAAGGAGGATTGTATTGAAGTCCGTAAAATTACTACTGTAAAATCCGGCTTGTAACACGCACTTTTGACACAAAAAATAAGACAGGAATTGATGGGTGTATGTTACACACTGGACGTATAAAGATGATATATTTAAAAAGAAAGAGGTATTAATTGATAATATTAAGTATTTTGTATATATCGAAATGCTGTTATTTAAAAGTATATTGACACATCCTTATGAACTTAGAGGTTTGTATTTCTAGAAGAAGAATTTTTTTTCAAAAACCTAGGATACCTCGAATAAAGGACATCAAACACTCGTATATTTCAAGTTTTTTCGTAATAAAAAGGGGTGTGCTTTATACGGCGAATATACCTGAAAATAAAAAAAATGCAGTTTGAATGTATATGGATGCTTATACACCGGAATTTATTTAAATTAATTTTATTTTTTATTAATTTTAAATTATGAAAAGAGGTAAAAATCAAGATAATTGTATTTATTTTACTAGGAAATAGAAGATTTCATTTTAAGGTAACTAAAATTTCACACATAATTAAATACATTTTAACAATAGATGAACTATAATAAATACTCCTTTGCTATAGTAAATTTGAATATGTTATAATTCATTTTTTTAAATTTATGAAAAAATTTATATTATTCTTTGTTTCAAAAAATTCTGTATTTACGAGAATGCTGATTTTGTTATAATTATTTTCTTACTGCTACCATTAAAGAATACTGCTACCTATTTCTTTAAAATGTGCCAGTCATTATTAACATGATTTCCTTCAAATCATTTCCCTACACCCACACAACGAAACATTTATCTCAAAATTTCGCCGATACAGAACCATTTTATTCGCTTTTACGTATCCATTCATTCCATAAGAATAAAACATTTTAAAGAAAATGCCTAAAGTCCCCAAGAAATATATATCTTAATGTATCGTATAAGCAAACAATGAGTAATAGTTTTCAAATGGCTATAGATCAGCAAAACCATTTGTAAGCAGCAATACATTAGTCAGGCACTTGCGTTTCCGTGCCTCAACAAACCTCGGAATCTACAAGTCATTGTATAGGTATTAGAGAGGAGTAACAGCTTCAATAAATGGATGTTGTTTTCAAAATTATTCCTTCGCGTTGTCTCATAAGCCCGCATATGAGAATCGTTTTGAATCTTTGGTATTAAACGTGAGCTGGGAAATATTTAATCTCAGATAGGTTTTAACTATGATTTATTTGGCGACTTTGATGTGTTCTGCTCTGTTGATCGTTAGATAGGCGAAGCGTTATAATCAAATTATATCGCCGGTTCTGCTGTTCCGTTATTAAAGAGGTCTGGCAAAACTCATCTTTAGCTTTAAAGCACTGCTCTTGTTATTCGCTCGCACTTCGGTTAATTGTATTGTTAGTGTGGGGGGTTTCTCAGAAATTGTAGGAGTCAGCTTCAATCTTTACTGTTCATTTAAAAAGAAACATGAGAATCAGTGGTGTGCCTAAAGGTAAGTTGTTTATCTGTCTCTTTAAGCTCATCTCAGTTGTTAAATTTTATTAAATTACATATACATTTCATGCAAAAGAAAGTTTCATTCAATTGCGAACATATTTATTTTAAACAAAGAATTAGAAATCCATTTTGTGGTTGAAACAAGATGATATCGAGATTTCCTACCAGGTACAAAATGATTCGTTAATATATATGAATTGTCTTTCCTCACCAGCAGTATTAGTCATTCGATTGATTAATTTTAATAATAATATACAAGTGTAAAAGATTCATATATTACACTAATTTCTGAGGTAATTAAGAATATATATGTAATAATTTACATGTGTTAAAGATTCACATGTTACACTGATTGGATATAAGGAATATAATTTACATATGTAAAATATTCATAAATTACACTAATTAGATAAAAGGTTTGTAATTTACATGTGTAAAAGATTCATAAGAAACACAAACTTCCTTAGCAGTATTTCTACTTGCAAAAAATTGTTTTATTTGTTTGAAACGAGTTTTTAACTTTATCAACTCCAAGACTTAAATTATAGCTAAAAGTGAGTGATATTAATGCTTCACAATAAAGAAATACGATGTTAACTGGCGACAAACCACGTAATTTTGAAGTTTAGTCAAGTGGCGAGGAGGACAGTTGATTTGGCACCCCCCCATACTAACTGCAACACCACACCAGCTGTAGGAAATAACATGCATTGGCCCTATCTACATGGTGGAGCCTCAATGACCCTATGAATTCTCACTTATAGACATACGTTGAAGCAAGAATGTTACATATCCGTTATCAGAGGTAAAAATAGGGCAATGATTATGAACTCTCTTAAATAGCATTTGCGTCCGAATTAAACGTTAACTTTATAGAATAATTTTATCAACGTATTTATAACATAATTATTTTAGTAATTATGTACAAAACATGAAAATTAAATAATTTAATATCTCAACAACTAAAACAGAACTTCCTTAAATTTCATTTGTCCAAATTTATCTCTTTGTAATTTTTATTCGCAGTTCTATGAAAAATAAGTTTCCCTATTATAATTTTAATTCAGTAATTTTATAATAAATTAAGATATCATTTATAATGATTTTTTTAAAAAAAAATATTTATAGTGGATTTTTTTTCGTTTTTTAAAATAAGAACTTGAATACCTCCAATGATTGTTCACAGTTCTAAAGTAAACTTACCCTTATATCGAAAGATATATATATATATATATATATATATATATATATGTTCTAACGTTTAGCTGTTACAGCCTTGCAATAACGATATGTTTGCAAAGAGATGATTTTCCAATAGCGCATATCAGTTGGTGGTAAGGACATTGTTAACGGATAGATATATACATTTCGAGAATTGCTAACAGCAATTACTAGAACCCTCGCCAAGTAGGAAAGAAAAAAGATTCTACATGGCCGATAGCTATGCACATTCAGCAAAATCCTCATCGGAATACATCCGTCTACCTCAGAATCTCGACGGACTTCCGCCAATCTCGCCAATAAACAAGGCAAATAAAGGAAGGCGTACCACCAGTAAATTGGATGCCTAGTTCGTGACTAAAGGCAGCCCGAGGACCACTGCCTAATTGGGCAGAGGGCACATTTCGTCACGTTTATTTTATTTTCCACCGTTTTTTGCACATGTTTTTCTTCTATTCTGTAAATCCAGATGAGGTGGCCGACTTTTACTTTCTTATTGACTATTCTTATTTATCTCTTCTGCTTTTCGTCGAGTTTGCAATGTTCTAGCACGAATTTTCTTCCCTATATTGCAAGTTTTATTTATTTGTTTGTATTACATTTTATAGATTAGTCTTCACATGCAAGATTATACGTAGATTTTTAACAATTATATTGATATAAGTTTAACCATGCATTTACATTCAAATTATAAAAACTCTACATAAGATTCTAATTGAATTTTACGCATATTTTTATTTCTAAATATATCTAGAAAAAATAAACATTTCTGAAGGTTTAGCATTTTGCTTTCATCATTCAAAATTTTACTTATGTCTTGTTTCGTTATTTATAAATTTTGTCTTTTATAAATAAAAATTAATTTACTCCAATTTGAATTAAGTAATGCTAGTAAAATCTATAAGTTATTTGAAATACGAATATTGAATGTATCTCGGCACTTCATGGAAAAAAGAAATCTATGTATATTTTAAAGTTGCATTTTTGAACATTTTTATGACAGAATAGACCAAAATTAAAGTAAAAAGGAATTGAAAATTTTAAACTTACATGGGGCATATTTATTTTCTGAATGTAATTATTTTTGCCAAACTATAATATAATAGTTACATAATAAATAAACAATATGATATTATATAATAAATATTATAATAATTAAAGTTATACTACATTAAAGTAAATTAGTTGTAACTTAAATGGAATATTTATCGCACTAGCTAAAATTTACGGATTTCTGAAGAAATAATTTAAAAAGGACCGCTATTCATGTATATTTCATATAAATAGAGTTATGCACATTTGAAAAGAATAAATAAAATAAGAGAATATATAAATGTTAACCAACATTTTAATACAGATATTTGAACAATATTTGTGAACGAGACTAAAATATATAAAGTGCAATAAAGTATGAAAGTCTATTTTAAAATAAACATTTTCTTTACAAATTTAATTTAACAGCAGTTATCTGGCCTCAGAAATTAAATGAGATGAACATGCAGTTTAATTTGTTTAATACTCAAACATGTTATTTATTCATTTATTTTACGAAACCATTTCACTTACGAGTTATTTTACGAGTTACAATATTTAAGGGAACTCTATTTAAATTTTATTTATTTAAATGACACTTACCTTTAATTTTATCCTAAGTTTAAAAAGCAGGAAAAATGCAGTATAAGGCAGTGATTTTAAAACTGTGAGAAGGGTCCCCTAAGGGGGCGTGATGACCCTACGTGGGAGGGCAAACATATCAAATAGTCGAAAATAAATTTAAAAAATCATTAATTTACTGAACGAAAACAAAACAGAATACATTCTGACATAATAAAATTTAAAATACAAATTTACACGATATAATTTACCAGTGGTACACATAGGATTTTTTCAAAAGGGTCGAGGGTCGGATGTCCACCATTTTCATAGCATACCCGATATCTCGTGAAGAATAGTCTTTTGATTTTATCGATTGTCGAAAAAAAACAGTAGCAAAATAAATTATTGAGTAAATAATTAACATCAATTAAGAAAATAAATTATTAATAACAAATATACATAATTGTGGAACTACTTTATGTACTATGTACATAGAATTATAATCAATCAAAAAAAATCAAGGACGAGGTAGGGGGTCCGGACTCCTCACCCTTGTGTTTATGTATGTGTCCCATGTATTGTATACATACTTATATGAATGTATTTGCATTACATATTGTATTACATGTGTTGTATTACACATTTGTATTACATATGTTTATTTGATAATAAACATATCAATATTAAGAACGAATTTAATCATTACTAATGACACCTCTGAGTTTGTCTTGCAGAGCAAAGTTTTTCTATTGCAGTGTTTCACAAACTGTGGGGCGTGATCCCCTTTGGAGGGCGTTGCAGACCTACGTGGGGGGCACGAACATATCGAAAAGTTGAAGATTAAAAATTATTATTTAAAAAAAATTATTAATTTATAGAAATGAAGTAATTCAAAATGCATTCTAAAGTATGAAAAGTAACATAATAATTATCCTATTACTGAAAAGTAACTTTAAATATTTATTAATTAAAAGTAACAAATATACAAAATTGAATGCTTAGATTGGTCATTTGTACGTTTTATAAATAAGGTCATATTGAAATTTTATCGTATAAGTACATTTTAGTGCATTCACATTGTCACTATATAAGAAGGAAGGGGACGCGAAGAAAATTATGATTGAAAATTGGGTCACCATTATCAAAAGTTTGAGAAGCACTGTTCTAAGGAGTAGCATGATACTTATCCCATTATTTAAGACTAATTAACTTTAAATGCCTATTTTTTAAAAGTAACATGTACAAAATTTAACACTAGATTGCCCAAGGAAGTCATTTTGACTGCTTTTTAATTTCAATTAGAAAAACAATTATGTATATAATGACACAATTTCTTAGAATTTTGTGACTTTTTGATCAACATATAAATGCATTTATTAATAATTGTAGTTACTTCCCCCTTCCTTCATTATATGACTGTAAATAATATAAAATATATTAAAAATTAATTTTAAACAAATTTTTTACACATTAATTATTAATTCACAATGCAGTCGTTTTGATTGATTTTGGGCAATATAGGTACATACTAAGTTTCAGTCTTTCTAGTGTTAATAATTACCCTATTAGTTTGCATGGTTTATAATTAAGGTCGTTTTGTTGATTTACCTTAACGCACATTATTATTGCATTAAATACATTGTTAATGTATTGGGGCACGATAAAAATTATGATTAAAAATTGGGTAAAAAATATTAAAAGTTTGAGAAGTACTGGAATATGTTTAAGATGTGTTGTATTATCAAATATTTTTTTATTTTCTTTCCTACTGAGTTCATCAAACAAGTATTATACATATTAAAAAAATTATAGCGTATCCCATCTATACTTTCCCTCAGAATAAACTTGTTATATGTGTTGCTAAATAAAACCGTCAATTGTTCGGATCCTCCTAATACTATCCAAGATTAGTAATACATACCTTTTTTTTAATTCAGTTCTTCTTGGATGCATAAAGCCATCACAACTGTAGTAAACCCACTATTCCTGAGAAATAATGTTTTTATGGTATCACTATGCATCTTGGAACGAAGCAACAAATGTAAGAAAGGAACACTGGATCTTCCTTTCCCATCACAGTGAGGTTGCGGTGTGAAGGAAGTGTGGTCACAGCTCAATGCACTCCCTAATAAATAATTGTAGCAGGATATTTTCCCTGAGTTTGATTCTTTTACGGTAGCACGTCGTTTTCTCTTCGGTTTCTGCCAGCCGTTAATGTTACGTTCATGCAGAGGTAGGGAATCCCTTTCGCTCAGATGAAAGGGCAAGTGTAAGAATTGTCTTCGACCTGAATTTAGGACTGTTGCAGTGCAAAGAAAAAAAAAGAAATATGAATAAAGTAGAAGAGATCAGCTTAATAAATAGAGCAGTGATTTTCAAAAATAAACTTTTTCTAATGAATTGCTTAAAGTTTAAAAAATGAGTTCACTCATTCATTTAAAAACTGAAGTATATTTTAACTATATTTTGATGTATTAGTTTTGATTATACACCAAAAATATAAATAAAAAAGAATTACTGAAAATAATTTTGTTTAAGCAGAGTTTAAAACCAATCAAGAAAAACTTCTTTTGGTAACGATTCTTATGGTATTTGGAATATTTTAAAATTTTTAAATAAAATATGTTATTTTTGCTGTTGTCACACTTAACATTTACGAACTCTTTAGATATGAATATAGTTAAACTTTATTTATACATTTATCTATCAATAAAATAAATTTAGATAATAAATGTTTTTGCCAAGTTTGTGTGAAATTCATATTTTATTTGCTTAATTTTTTTAAAAAAGCACTGAACATGTATTAAGCTGGGAATTTTCTTATTGTTTTTGATTTTTTCTATCTTCTTAATTTTGATTATATACTTATGCATTTGTTCTGTAAAGAAATATATTATTTTGTAATAATCCTCCCACCTGTTCCTAAATTGTGACCCAGCTAAAGGTGTGGGAGGAAGTGAAGGATGATTCGACATGATAATTCTAAATTATTTATTCAACGCTTAAATTAACTCAGAAAGAATTCAATGAAATTCAATAAATAGGATGTTTCCGATCAGTCAATAAAGGGAGGGGACGAGAGTTGCGTTTTTGGAAAATATATCTACTAAATTAACAACTTTATAATAATCAAACTACAACCTCTGCATTGCTTTACACGGTGGATATGTAACTAATTGTCACCTAAGCCTCTTTCATAAATTCAATATCAAACGTATTATAAAGGTGACTAATACCTGAACTGTAGGCAGTCTTCTTATCTATTAAGGATTAATCCTTCAATTTCTTTATCAATAGCAACTTCCTGTCTATTCTCTCACACGGACTTTCTAACCTTTTTCCATATTTCTTCACTTGTCACCTTTAGTTAACTAACTTTCTAACTTTTTAGTAAACGAAACTGAACTATATATAATAATCTTAATTTGCATATCACGTTCTCTTGTTAGGAGAAGATTGTCATTTTTTTATATCCCCAAAGTTTTCCTAAGAGGGTTAGTAAAAGGACACGTATAGATCCGTTACAAGTTAAATTCAAAGCATGTTATGATAGTGAGTGTGAAGTGGGATTATGAAAGTGAGTCTACATAAACTATAGAAAGAATCATATTAGTTTCGTTCAGATAGTACAATAAACTTACGTAAAAGTTTTAATAATCCTTACATCCATAAATTTTAACTTAAAGTTCAATTGTTGAAATTTAGGACTGCATAAAAAAGAACAGCCAATACAATTATACAATTTTAGATTTCGCTTGCTGTTATCTTCTTATGAAATATTAATTGGATTAAATTTTAAAACATCCCAGAGCAAACCCTTAAGGCCCATTTATCTAATAATCGTAATATTTCAAAATATTTAAGAGAATAGAGTTTTAAGCAGGAAGATAGTATAAGCATTAAAATTAAATAGTTTGATCACTTGCCATAAAGAAATACATTCAGATGTTGCAATGTGTTTCGTGCATTATCTCGATAAAAAAATAAATTATTCTGTTTCAAACTGGATTTACTCTTATCTTGTAATACTAACATTTATAAAATTAAGAAAATTAAATTTCTCAGTTTACAATACAATTATTGAAGATAAAACTTTTGAATTCAGATTGCAGACAGACTTTCATAACACAAGGTTCAATGTTATCAATAGATATATATTTAAAGAAAATTCTTTCAGTAAGTACCAAGTAAAGAGACATTTTGAGCTCGAATTTTAATATTTTAAATTTCATCTAAGTTGTAGGATTTCTTACATAAAATACAAAATCTTTGATTTCCATACATAATCGACTAACATGATTAATAGGAATTCAAATTAAAATAATATATCTGTGATGTTGCGATAAAATATTTCAAAATCAATAACATATGTAATTTAAACTGCCCAGAAATTTTATTAAATTATTATTTTACTTAATTATAATTTAAATTTGAGCTTATCATTGAAGCTATATCATTGAAGCACACAATAGCATAATATGTACTTTATAAAGCATTTAGAACATATTTATGTTATTCACTTCATCCTCGCTTTCTGTAAACAATAAATACGTAATTAAAATATAGAAAACAACTTAAATGAGAGAAAAATAAGATGTTACATGGGGAAAGGTTAATTACTCTACTTTTATTTAAATAAATACGGTAACTATTTTAAAAACTACGAAATAATTCAAAAGTAAAATTTATCAATAACTGCCAGAGAAAGATTAATTATCATTTTCCTCCTGTATAAAATTCGTAATTCTGAAAGTTGTAAATTACCTTTAGTGTTATCATTTTCCAAAACACACTTTTCTACTCTACAAATTTTGATTCTGATTTTTTTTAAAGAAGATAGTGGCATTAATTTTTTTTTAATGTATACCAATAAATTACTAGTTGTAAGTTAAATTTCTCTGAGAGACAAAGTTCACTCACTCCTTTTGCTCGTTGTGGTCCCTGCGTTATCTTGATGATTAACATAAAACACACCTTATAATGACCTGACTGTGATGATTTTTATTTTACTGTAACTTTTGAATGAAGACTAAACATGACAATGTCACATATCACTCTTACATCGTATTGGTGTCTTCCTTTCCCTGAGATGTTCACTTTGCAGGTATTAAATGAAGAATGCAGACCACCTGAAAATTGCACTACACATTCACACGCCATCAAGAGGATGATCAGAGCTAAATCTTCACAAAAGTTCGAGCCTTCTGGTAAAAAATTAGTCCTGCTTTTTTTTTGTAAATGTTTTTTATCCCTTTATAACTTTCACATGTTTCACTGTCTTTTGAAATTCTTTTTGGACTGCACTGTGTTTTAAACATCTAAAGTCTAAAATAATGAAGTTCGTCCTCCTGGAATAATTTAAAGTGTGGGTTGCATTCTGTTAGAAATTTCTTCGTATTATCCATCAGATGGGATCCTAGCATATATATGTCCCCAAACTAAAAGACAATATAAATTCTCCAAAACACCTGGGCAAATTTTGCCGTGGCAAACCCTTTGAATTCACGATTTCACACTATTTCCATCCATCCATTCTTCTCGTGCATGTTGAATCAAAGCTACTTCCAAAAATAAGACTTCGACGTTGGGTTTCTTTCAAAAAACAACCATGGGTTCTAGCGTAACACTGTCTACCAAGTAGAACAGCACTGAATTGAAGTGAGATGTTTTTTTTTTACCTGTTGCTTTTATGAATCAATAATCTAAAAATATCAGACCATAGCATAACTACACTTCACATTTCTTAGTAAAGAAAGGTAGTGTTATACGGTAAATGCACCTAAAAATTACAAAAGACAGACATATACGAGGTAGGATCTAAAAATTAGGGTACTGCGGCCACACATTATAACTAAAGAATGCAGATTGAATAAAAGCATCTGAAATGCATTCTTTCATACCTCCTCTCCAAGTACAGAACCATTTCACTCATATCATGTTATTCATCAGATCGTAGACATTTTGTTTTGAGATAGTCTGATTGCTTCCATGATTTAAGGAGCAAGGCGTTTTAAGAACAGCTTTTTTGTATCATTATATTTTGTGACCGTTAAGATATAACACTTCATTGACTGTGAACAACTTAGCGTTTTGATTGTTGTGTCGTATGACTCATTATGGCTTATAAATGCAAGTGAGCAGAATATAAAAAAATAAATCGTCATCTATAATTTCTATTGAAGGAAATTGAAACTGATAAAGCAAGGGAAAAACCTGAGGAAATAATGGATCGTAATCATAATAGAGAAAGTCAAATCCGAGAAAAGCGCTGAATGCGAAACGTTTGAGTTGAAAAGAAAATTGAAAATAAAGAACATCAAAACAGATACACACCCATAAATATACCATAAGACACACAATGCCCGTACAAAAGACATAATCAAGAAAAATTTCATTAAGCTATTTGTCGATTACCTAAAGACAATAAAACTACACTAACTTGAACAAAATATGACAGTTTGGCTTGCAAATATCATTCCTGTAACGTTAGCTTAAAGTGTCTATGATTTGTGTCCTTTATTAAAGTCATGCACATTTGAAACTTATTGGTTTGATTCATATTTTCTCTCAAATTATTTAAAAATAGGAGAAAAGTTGAAAAGTCCTTAAAAGTAGCGGACAAGTTGAAAAGTAACTTTCTCTTATTTAGATTATTCACAGGAATAACGAATTTTATCATGTACAACGCAAATAATCATAAAAAAGATTGGTGTGATTCAGTCCCCCCTCGTGGCCATTAAAGTTATCATCGAGTGCACTTCTACCCCCGAGATAAAATGGGCTGAGAATCTAGCATTGATTATGAAGGCTACGGATATCTTCTATTTATTGGACTGAGGAAAATGTAAATTTGGTATTCCAGTATGTATGTGAAGAATATTGCCATATCCTTGAGAACATATTAAAAACACTCAGTTATTTAAGTCTTTCTGAAAGCATATTTTGCCGGAGGATCTTAACATACATCAAATATCTCAGGAGATCTATCCTCGATTGTTCATTTTTAAGCAAAAGAAGGACTAATAAAAGTATTACGTGAATTGATCAAAAAACTTGATAAGGATAATTTTCAAACAAAATCATTGATGATGAAACTCAGTGATCAACGGATATTAAGCTAATAGGTGCTTTTTTCAACATGTAAGTTGCCCTTATCACTCAAACTCAAACAAGATCACAGGAAAGGGAAAATGATGAAGATGTTTTTATTTTTATTTTGTAGGAATTATTTTCAGAATTTTAACTTGAGGACATAACATTGAACAAAAAATGCTGTGTAGTTTTACGTCATTCAGGGAGTCCATCCTAAGCGACCTCATATATGTAAAGAGGTCAATGGTATGACAATGCCCATCAATCCCAAATGGTCACAGATTTTTTTTAAAGAACTGTTACTAAAGTGCTTCTATATTCTGCCTATTCACCGGATTTAAATCCCTGAGATATTTATGTATTCCTATTATTGAAAAAAAGTGTATTGAGATGTCGGTTTACGTAATCAGCTGAAAAAAGGCAGTATTTAAGGAAGCTTTACGGGTGATCCCGAAAAATGGCTTCTAACAGTGCTTCAAGTGATTGTACGAGTGCTTGCAATATGCATTTTCACAAAAAGGAATTATTTCAATGATGAATGTGCATCTATATTTAAATTCTTTATCTATCGCATTATGATTTGCTGCAGTTTTTTTCATACAATATTTATTTTGAATCCCTACATTGAAAATTAAGGGATATACATAAACAAAATACTCGACTTTGGGAAATTTAATCCGTTAGAGCTAATTAATTAATTATAGATATTCTGCTGTAAAATTAATTATATACTCTGTGCACTTAAATAGTCAAATCGTTTTCTAAGGTTTTCATTAACATACAAAAAAATAAGACACTAACATTTTGACATTAATTATTTGTTCGGAACCAAAATGACAATCTTCGCAATCCGTTAAAAATGTCAGTTCAAAACACAACTTCTGATATAAAACTCTCTCTCTCTCTCTATATATATATATTCGCCTTCCCCACTAAAATACTCTTCATAGAACTCGTGCTGCAATATATCTTAGAAGAGGAGATTTAAAAGAATATCCCTGCTTAGTATCCTTAGAGTATTCAAAGAAATGGTTATTCTATGTAACTTTAAAGTGAGTGGTATTTATAAGTACCGTTGGTTGGTTAAAATCTTCAAGGTCATAAATTTTACACCAAATCCCCGGTCTTTTGGATCCTACCTCGTATACGTATATATAGAAAGGGAATATATATATATATATATATAGAGAGAGAGAGAGAAAGAGTTTGCAAATATATATATATATATATATAGAGAGAGAGAGAGAGAGAGAGAGAAAGAGAGACAAATTGCTAATATAAGGATATTTTTGTTATCTTTGAACATCCTTTATTGTCGTTGTTTTGTTTAGTATAGCTGCTTGCTTTTAAATTTATTTTTTAAAATAAAGTGTTTCATCTTCATGTAATTGTTTTACTCGATTTTTATTTATTTTCTCATTCGGCAGATTTCGCTTCTTGTTCAATCAGCAGCAGATGTACCTGAGTTCTTGACCACTAAAAGATAACTGTTTAAGCTTGCGTTAACCTGCATATTGGTTAATGTAATAAGCAGTATCAACCAAGGCATTTTACAGCATACTGAACTTCAATGTCCTTGTGCGGTGTCCTAGAGTTTAATACCAGATTTATTATCTCTTTATAACTTCTCACAGTTATTCAAATTTGCGTGGCAAATCACTAATAATTCTTATATTATTAAATGCTACATTAATAAAAACACTCAAACTAAATCTAACTAACCCTGAATTAATTATTTATTCAAAATTTTAAGAAACTTTATATAAAGTTTTTAAAAAGTTCTTTACATTGAAAAAAAAACGTAAGAGCAACTTTAAATGCTTAAAAGGCACTGATGCTATTCGAAAAAATATCCTAAATTAAAACTAATGAAATCAGAACTCACGTATGAAAATATATGAAACAGTTCATCTGAAAAAGGTATTAAAAGTACTTATTTCAGCACTCTGCCTAAGATTTAACATGAAATAGAGCCACAAACTATTTCTTTAATGGAACCCAAACATCATTTGCGCGATCTACCTGCATCACATAAGAACAAGATTATACTCTTAGGCATGTGCCTGACAAAATAAGGAGCGATTTGTGTCTTTGAATGATGATAGGGTGAATTCAAAAGTTTTCTGTGAAAATCTCCCCAGCTTGTAAAATGAGCATGATCCCCAGCAGGCATACTCTTGCTCAAGCCTGCGATCTATCTTGACACTAAGCCCACCCCCCAATCGCACTTCAAGCTTTTACCCGTCTGGAGAGATTAGATGGCACTCGCAAGTGGGAGAAAAGTGGCCCTTGGGATTGAAATGGAAGTGCGAAAAAGGGAATAGGGGGCGGTTGAGATCTGGCTAAGCACAGGGTGGAAACAGCATTACTGGAAAACGAAGGGAGTGATAGACCTCCGGATGAAACGTGCAGCTTCTTCGAAATGTGTCCCTTAACTGAGCCTGGTATTAGAGTGTTATCTCGCAGGGATTCCTGTGGTCTGTGTCGTGAATAAGTTATTGCCCGCATTTCGTGGAACAAAATGAAATTATTTAAGGTTGTTTTTAGGGTCTCCGTAAATTGTTAGATATTTGTGGATGAAATACTTAAAAAGCAGCATTGTCAAATATTATTTCAATGTTTTACATATACCGGTTTTTTTCAATGCTTTTTTAAAACAAAATTCATTAATAAGTAAGTAGTTTTGTATAATAAGTATCATATTTATTTTGTTTGATAAAAAAAATACAAACACAGCCGTTTGAAAATATGCCATATTTAAAACTTTCAATGTTCGCGACCCAATATTCAATCATAATTTTCATCCCTCCAAACAATAACAATGTATTGAATTCAACAATACTATACTTTGACCCTAAAGCTACAATGCGACTTTAATCTCTTAAGAGCAACCGGCGTAGATAAACGTCTCGCTCAACCAAAGCGTTTAATGCCATAGACGTAACGAGATAAGTGTTAATTTTTATATGTAATTTTATATGTGACAAGCCCATGAGTCGTAGGTAATTATTAAACGTGTTCTTAACTTAGCATTGTTAAATTAATTACAAAATACTTTGTGCAGTACTGATACAGTTGTAAGTGTATTGTACCAGAGTAAACGTGCATTTTATTTTTCAATATGTCATAATGAATATCGTTTTTAAAATCATCTTCTGTTTTTGGCTTTTCAATATGCTTGCCCCGTCCTTGTAGAGTTATCACCCTCCTTGAGGGGACTACCCCATAGTTTGAGAATTGCTTTAAAATTTTCTTTTTTAATCAATAATAAAGTTCATTACTTAGCTTCTCAAAGTAATTGAGTAAAAACAAACAAATCAATATTTTACACCTTAATACAGTGTTTCTCAAGCTTTCAGAGTTTGCGATCCAATTGTCAATCATAATTTTCACTGCACCCCTCCCCTTCGTTGAATAGCAATGTATTGAATGCAGTAATAATGTACTATGACGTAAAGCTACAATACGGCTTTAACGATAAACCGTACAAATTATCAAGAAAAGTATTCAATTTGTTTAGGATAAGCCCATGGAAGTCATTAGTAATTATTAAACCTTTTCTTAACTAATATTGATAATTTATTTATCGGAAATACATTGTACAGTACTCATATTTATATATTATTGCATTATATTAGTGTAAATGTATCAGAATGTATCTGTTTTGCTTCTTTTCAGTAAGTCATATAAATTTTAAAAATAATCTTTTATTTTCGACTTTTCGATATGTTTGCGCCCCCCTTGTTAGGTTGTCATGCTTCCTTAGGAGGCGCGCCCCAAGGTTTGAGAAACACTGTTTTAATATATTGTTTCTATTTCAGTATGAGTATATTGAATAGTAAATGCTTTATTGATTTTTTATGCACACACATTTCATAAAACCAACCCTACTGTTTGTCATTTTATATAAATTGTGGAGTTATAAAAGAGTGATTTGAATAAAACCATTCATAGTTTTGTTATCATACATAAAATATCGGTCTCAGACGATCATTTGATGTAAAATCATAAAAATTCCATTGTCTAATAGTTTCAAATTATTTAAGGACATATTTATAAGAGGATAACTCTATTCAAGGAATAATTCTGTTAGTTCCTGTCCATTTGAACCGTTTTTAATGTATTTACGTCTTATTAAGAGACACTGAAAAAAGTTTCAAAAACAAGATAGAGGCAAATAAATAAATAAAAATAAAATTACTGCCTATTAGAACTATTTTAGTGTTTTAAAGATAAGTAAGTGCTCATTGAAAGATACTATATATTATTTTCAAACGCTTTTTGTTTAATATATTTATAATATAATAAATCAATTAAACGGAAGGGGGATAAGATTAGAGAAAAGAAATACGATACTAAAAACTCTGTACGGCCAAACAAATCCTGTAATGAAGGGGTGTCCCGCATTTTTCAATGGATTTATGTCTCAAGTAAAAACACTGACTTTAAACTAAATTCTAGAGAGTAGTATATTAACGTATATAACAATTATTATCGGATTAAAAATAATTTCCAAAAGAAGTTGATTTTTCAAGTTGTAAGCAAGCTGCATGGCATTCCAAGACAGAGACCAATTGTAAAGAAAAAGTTATTAGATGAATAGACCAATTGCCAAGGCACATGACTCTCAGAACACGCACAAAGTTAAAATTTATATGAATGCTAGTTTTTCCTAGGACTGGTGATTCTAAGAAATGTATTTTTGCACATCTGAATTATTTTTACGTACGATATCTAGAGTATTTTAAATAAATAGATAAATAAACATTTAAAAATATATGGCAATTCATGTAGCGGAAAATTAAAAAACTCAGTTTGAGTAATACAAGGCAAACAGATTTGGCTTAAATAGAACTGCTGTGTAAATTATGGGCTAAAAGAAGGAATAAAAATACTTTTTAAAAATTTAAATGAATATTTCGAGACTAAAAATTAGAAAAACTGAAGTATGTGAATTTAATATAGTGGAGCTTAATAGGTTCGATCAGTAAAATTGTAAGGGAGGGATTATGTGGGAGGGTTGGAAGGAAGATTGGCTATATTCAAAAATAACTTCAATTTATTCTCAGTTATTAACAACATTAAATTCTATTAACCAAATTTAAGAGAAGCACCCATATACCAAATATGGGAAACAGTAGCGAGGTAGACGAGATACGAAAAGTTTTAAATAATCAGATCACTTACGTCTAAGCAATATTTTCTAATTCTTAGCGATCTAGTCTAATTTGATTCCTAATTGACAAATCGTCAACTTGAAAATTACAATAATCAGCTACGAAATATCCACGCCTCAATTTACGATCAATCAATCACTGCTAGCCCTGGAAGTCTAACCTATCTCACTATATAACTCGAAAGTTGAATCTTTTATATGCAAGTCTTAATTTACATACTTCCTCGAAAGAAGACTTTCAAGAGATTAAATTTCAAAGGCCAATTTTTTCTCAAGATGCTAGTGAGAAGAATCCGAATAGACGTGACAAAATCAAGAATGATTCTTGTAAGTGGAATATTATTGCAAGGAAATTCGAAAAAAATGTTGCAAAACGTCTGAGACTATAGGCTTCAAAGCATGTTAGATAATAATAAATCACGCAAAAGCATAACGCTACTTTTAAGACAATTTGTAGTGAAGAATAATCAATAGATATCAACATGGAACAAACTGTATAAAAAAGATAAATGAAATTTTGAAGAATATGGAATTATAAATATCTACACTGTAGATGAAACTGGATTACTTTTTTTAATTTCTTAATAAGGATCCGGCCGTATTAGGAAGAAAGCTTATGTATCAAAAAGAGAACGTTTATCTACTTCAAAGGAGAAGAGTTCTCCGGTGGTGAAAGTTTGCTGGAATGCCTAATTAGGCTTCTATGTTGTAACAATGAAGATGAGCAACAGATTGGAATTGTAAAGTACAAAACATCAAGATGATTGAAACACATTTAACTAAAAGCCTTTAGCAGTTCATTCGCATCACAATAAAAAGTACCTACGATGTAAAACATAATGTCGGAATGATTGATTGCTCTTAATAGATCAATGCCTAGAAAAAATTGAAAGATTCTGCTATTTCTTGACAATTCGCCAGCCCATCCACCAAATGTAAACCTGAAAGTAATTGAAAATAATGTCTTCTCATCTACTGCAACATCAGTAACACATCATTTGAACTAAGTTATAGCTCAGAACTTCAATTACAGAATACTCTTTATTACAAAAAACTGTTTTTAGGGCATGTTATTTGTCATTTTTTGCGGAAACAGCAATCATCTTGCAAAATGTGTCAACGTATTGAATACCAATTTCCAATTGCATGGCAGCATCATGCATGTGCTTGTTCCATTCAGAGAATGCCCATCAGTTTCAAAAAAGTTTTAAAAAAAGTGAAATAAAAAGTGTTATGCTAAATAATGAAATCATGCATCATAAATAGTATTCAGATAACTTTTTTTTTTAAATTTGAGATATAGCTAATATATTTTTTAATATTTTGAACTTTAGTTTTTTTAGTAGTTTTTAATCGTTTGAGAAAACTTTGTCAGAATCATGAATTCATTGAAAAATTTCGTGGTTTTCTATTTGAGGAAAAGTAACTCACTCAAAATAACTATAAAATATGATTATAAAACACAGATGTTTTGACAAAAAAGTGCAGTACATTGGGAATGCGATAATTGAATGAGGTGTGGGATGATATAAAATAGATGTTTGGTATGATGTGGTCTCTGCAAGATCCGATGACTATTAGGCGAGTTCCTTGATGTTAAACTTTACAGATGTAAGTAATGTCGAGTGGAGGGAATTCCGAACAAGTAGGTAAAGGATTAAAATCACAAGATAATTGACATGAAAAATGTAGAAAGTTCTTAAGAGTCCATATCTTTCAAGTGAAATGTGTAGAAAGGATGGAACTTCTTGGTATCAATTAATTTGAACCCATCCATATGATGACCAAAAGAAATTTGGCAAACACTAAGGAAAGAATGCGACAAAGTAAAAAGTAAAATTAGCGAAGAATGATGTAGAAAAAAAATCCAATAAAAACACTCAGCAATTTAGAAAACGTTTTTTTTTTTTTCGAAATTCTTTTCCAAAACAATCTACGAACATAGGGGGAAAGCAAGAAAAACAATTATCTAACAACTGCCTTGCAACGGGATTACAACAGAAGTAAACAACCTACTCGAAGATCATAAAATGAGACTGAATAGAATTTTCGAACCCCAAAATTCCGTTGAACCCAGAAACACAAAAGGGGAAGATTCTTCCGAACAGTAGTGTACCGTACAAATAAAACAAACAAACCCAACCCTTAAGCATTCAGTGACTATATGAAATAAAAAAAAATATATAAAAAAATTTCCATGTGTATCAGAAAGCGCGAAATCTAACTGTACGTTATGGCTTTGATGCCTTTGGCTTCATACAATGATTTTTTGTTGAAAAAAAGGACTCCACCGAACGACATAGAATGGGGGGGGGGGGATAAAAGCTCTGGGAGCATACTGATTTGTAATAAATAAAAAAATAAAATTAAAATTTATTTTTATTTTTCAAATTAGGCTACCCCCATAAAATTTGATAAGTAATTGAGATAAAATTTCAAATTAATAAAATTTATAAAGTAGGTAAGTTTCCAAAAGTATTAAATTATAATAAAAATATATATTGATGAATATTTTCAATAACGTTGGCTTTTTCTGTTTTATAACGTTAAAATGAAAACAAACAACATAGAACCCATTAACTTTCAGACAAAGCCTCGGTGGCGCAGGAGTATCGTTGTAGCTCACAAGCCCAAGGATGCGGCTCGACCTTGGTTGGAGTTGATAGATTTTCTAGATGTGAAAATCGAAGCACTCATGTCATATGAGGATGTGGCATGGAAAAGATCCCTTGAGTATCAATTTGGCTCTGATAATCTCGGCAAAATTAAATCATGGCAATATTTAGCATCCAAAGAGAGCTTGAATTGAAAAAAAAACTGATTCAAGCGTCCAAATTTGGTAACGAGGCCGCCACTATATGGTGCAACCATGAAATGGCTCTCACGTTTGGAGCCGTGTCTGCAAATGATAAGTTGCTAAAAAGCAGTCCCATTGGGAAAAAAAGAACCATCAAGAGTTTGAATACAATTGTAACCAACCTTTAGACAAAATGGATGCGCATCTTATGAAGATTATCGAATTCAAAAAGAATATTCGTGTAAGACGTATAACATTTTTTTCCACATGTGGATTACAATACATACGAAACAAATTCGCTAGAACAAAACGTGCGTAATTTTTAAAAACCCTGTGAATTTTCAACATCAAGAAAAGAAAAAAATATTTCTCATAATAATTAATAAATATAAGAAACACATAAATGAAATATATAAAACTTTTTTCTGGTAAAGCAATAAGATTGGAGACAAAATTACTCAGTTTATAGAAAATTTCTTTGAAACTACATACTTATATCACAAATACTCATGAGTAATACCTAAATAACATGTCGTTAAATAAAAAATTGCTTCCAATAAATACACTGCAGCACTTTTTTTTAATTGCATAAAAAAATGCCCTGTAAACATTATAAGCACATTGCGTTAGAAAATTCTTGCAATGATTGCGAAAACAACGTTTGTCTTTCTAAACTAGATTAAATATCTTAATAAATGTTATGCACATTTTCTAAATTTATTTCACAGTTCCATTGCTTTGTTCCCAGTTCTTGAAGCATATGTTAATATCAGAATAATATCCTTTACTTTATCAGCAAAACAAACAAAATATCAAAAAATTCCCCTTCCTTCCAAAAACGGAAATCCTTAATGTGATGTGAAATGACTGTGAGATGAAATGCTATTTTGATTCAAGAGGAAATAATCTATTTATAGCAAATGTCTGTTGAGAATAAAAATCTTATTCTGCATCTCACAAAATCAAAAAGCAAAATAAAATAAATTATTATTATTGTTTTTTTTTCAATTTCTTAAAAGAGAGGAAATGCTTTCATTTTGTATAAAAAAATACTTATCCTTAAACCTTTTTAAGCCAATTTTTGCATTGTTTTCAAAATTTAGAAATTATTTCTTTCATCATGTAACAATGTTTTTGAGAAGTTTCTCAATGCACTTTTTCAGCATTGCAAAATTCTATTAATATGCATAATATGTCATTTATTGCTCCATGCATTTTATCTCTAAGCGATATGTTTTATTAAAAAATATAATCTATATGAAAAAGTTAAACATAAATGTTATAAAAGTAAAAAATTTTCAGTAATGTTGTAGGTGTGATTTATATATCATTTTTCGGTATTCCTCTTTCTGATAAAGTGCAACATAAAACTCCCATAAAATGCTCTCACACGAAGCTAGAATCCGATTTATTGGACAGCATTTTAACATAAAATGATGTATCATCATACTTACTTTAATCTTGTTGTTGTTATATTTTAAAAATAAATTTATTTAAGTTACATTTTTTTAAAATTTTAGTTACAATGTGTGAATAATTAAAATTCATCTTTCGTTCTAATTGTTTCAAAAGATTCAATATTCGTAAACCTATACTGCATCCGATTTATTTCGCATCAACGTATTTATTTATTGCTAAAATTTAATTTTGGTTCATATTTTGATTTTTAACCTTACTTATTACGTAGTATAGAATGATGATTGTTTATTTATCGTATTAATTAAATTGAAGTATAACATTATGAAGAAAGATGGAGTAATTTATACCTATGCAATCATTTTAATTTTCTAAAATTAGGTTCAATTTGCAGCTAAGCCTTTGCAAACACAGAAAATCTACAAGAGTTAGAGCCATTTCATTGGTGACCACATCTTGTGGCGGCTCCCTCTGTGGCCTTCAGGTCAAGCCCTTGCCGGAAGCTAAGTATTGCCATGACTTAATTTTGCCGAGAGTACTAGTCAAATGGATCGATGTTTTACATGCGTCCTAATCATATGATATGCATGTCTACGATTTTTGCATCCAGAAAACCTATCGACTCCAGCCGGGATCGAACCCGCAATTTTAGGCATATGAGGCGGACACGTTACCTCTAGGAACCTTCAAGAAATCTCAATTGTTTTAATGTTCATACAGGTACATTTCTTTCCGCCTTTTTTATGTACTCCAAACGATGTATCTACCAGTGAAATGTTTAGATGGGGTATTTGGGACACCATGTATAAAACATATTACTGAAAAAATACATATATACACGCAGATAATTTAATTAAACTTTTAATTAGCTATCTTAGACCTCAACAATCAATATAGCGTCTTTCTTTAGAAACTGATGCAATAGTTCTGTCTTGCATAAAAATGATTTTGCACCTATAATGTAATCTATACTCCATCATAATTTATTATTTTAACATGGGCTGTATGTAAAATATTTAGTTTGAAAGATTTCATGAAATATAAAAAGAGATAATTTAGAAAAATAATAACAAAATAAGCTTGTATATGCACAAATCGTAACATTACAGTTGAAATTTCGCAATTTAACTTTTATTTTTAAGTTATTAAAAACTAAATATCGTAAAAATAATATTAAAAATATTTAATTATATATACTTATGATTTATATAAAGCAATGCATTTTATCCAATGTTGTTAGCTTATTCACTACACAATAAGTTACAACAAACTCAAAAAAAGAAATATTTCACAGTAGTGAGTAACTTTATAAAATGATAAACTACACGGGCCCTGAGAAAATTTTGTATTTAACTTGAGAACATTTTCTTTAATTTTAAAGCAATTTTTAAAAATTTTTGACAATGTTTGAAATCCTTACAATCTTCACTAAATTTAAATAGATTCTGTTCAAAGATATGTTCAATCACATATAGATGAAAGGACTTAGGTAAGGAAATTTAAGATTGTTTTTCCTGTATATTCAAAATAGTTTGAATAGTGTTAAATTTAATCATTTACGTGAAAAATGACTCATTCAAAGTATCTAGCAGATTAATAAGACTATATATATATATATGTGTATATATAATTATACGAGTATATAAACTCGATGTTGTACACTTCTCTCAATAATTCAATTCCATTTATTTTGCAAATTCTCAGCACTAATTTACTATTTTTTTAAGAGAAAAAATTCAAATATGTTCCTATTTTTTTTAAAATTTTATGATTGAATTTAAATTCCTAATCAATAGTGTTTTTGAAGTAGAATTAATTTAGTATAAAAAGTAATGAAAAGGTTTATCGATTAATAAACCGTCCTTATTTTGTGTTTCAAAATATAACCAAGAAATTGAGAAAATTTAAAAAATTTTAAATACATAAATTTTGACAAATGAAAATAAATCCCGCGTAAAACCATCATATAATTAATTTCGCACTTTATTAAAAAGGAAGAAAAGCTCAGAAAAGATGAAACATAAACTGGGTGCAGTTGCTAAGACAGAAAACAAATGCTTTATAAATATTTTTACTCCTGCATCAGATGTGATTTTGTTAATGTAGAAAGATATAAATATACTTCAAAATCGTTAAGTTTATCATTTAAGCCAAAATATATAAATGCAAATTTTATAATTTATCAATAGAATTTACAAATTTAGATCAGAATATAATAATTTAGATAATGAAACTAACTAGCCACTGTGCTCTTAGCCCTAGACGATTTCGTGAGATTTTGTATTGATGTGATAAATACGCTAAGGAAAAATAAAATCCTGGACACGAAGAAGAATTTGTGCTAGATATAAACGAAAATTGGAGATGTGTTTGCACATCTGAGTGATGAAATCTATTTAAACTTTGCTTTAGAAAATTTGGAGTGACACTAATGCATCTACTATGTACAATCAACTTGCTTGCTTTAAATACACGATTTAATCTTCATGAGTGTTATTTGTTTTTGGATTGGGCATTATGCGCCAGATTTGAAAGAGGAATTTCTTTAAGGAAATGAAGGTGGTGGTAGTGTCAGCAAGTTACTGACTTTAAACGTAGCCATGAAATATGGCTAGGGTAATCTAGAGTATCTTTTCAGAATATTGCAAAAATTCTTAAAAGGGATGTATCCATTTTGCAAGAATATTGGCAACAGGGGTTTCGGGAAGGTACTTTCTGAAATAACTCAAGATACTGTTTCACTCAGGTCACTCTTAGAGGGAAGTCTACCGTATTCACTGGTTTATATTGCATCTGCATTAGGAATTTAATCTTCTGATGGCATCAGAATGACATAGCGAACTGAGACAAATCGATTACTTTAGGGGTAACTTTGAGCCAGAAGCTATCAAGCATTAATGCCCCAAACTGCAAATTATTACTACCTGTTACTTCGATGGTGCCAATCTAGAGCTCATTAGAGGGCAAAGTGGAGAGTAACACATGGGCTGAAAAGTCCCGGGCCTAACACATAGATGGCGCTAGTTTTATTGCAGTCACCTTTTTTTCAGTTAATACTAACCTTCAAAAGACAGCTGTTATATATATATATATATAAATATATATATATATATAATATATAATATATATATAAAGTTTCATGATATTCTATTCATTAGTTTGTGAGTTATTGTGCTAAGAGTGACGCTACTTTTGTTATTTTCAGAACAATGGATCAAAAACAATTTCGTGTTTTAATTTTAAACTGCTTCTTGATGGGAAAAAATACCGTTCAAGCGAAGCAATGCAACTACTGGCTGTTCGCAGACCTGAAAAAAATGCTCGCCGGTAAGATTTCGCACGAATGAAGAGGCTATCGCTGAAACTGAGGCCTATTTTGAGGCAAAAGATAAATCGTTCTACAAAAGTGGTATTGAAATGTTAGAGCGGCGCTGGAATGATTGCGTTGCTCTTGATGGAGATTACGTTGATGAATAAAGCTAATTTTGAACCAAAAAAACTGTGTTTTCTTTGTTAGGCCCGGGACTTTTCAGCCCATGTGTTAGAGCTCCACTTAGATTAGAGTGGTATAGTTCTTATCATGAATGATGGTCATATATATATGTTGGTAAGAAGGACTAGTGAACTCTTGGAACTAAACCGTGTGTGGCCAGATTACTGTGTGTGGTAAATATGCTAGATCTACATCAGAAGCTATGCTCTAGGGTGCATTTTTTATGGCAACAACAGCACACTTGTTGTTAGTCCATATTTTTAGAAATTTTCAGACTGGTGTTTTAATGGTTATGTTGCTGTTCTTGATCACAGCTTAAAGAAGAATTTTCAAACAGGTTAACTCTAATCTCCATGTCTTGCAGTAACTCAAAGGGATTAACAAATTGTCGTTAATCTGCCTTGTTCAGCAATATCAACTGATCTTTCTCCTACCCTATCAATCACATATGCGACTTAATTGAACGACAAATCCGATATGATCATCAACTACTGTGGAAAGTGGTTGATTCGAATGACCAGTGGAATACGCATGAAGTTATTTTCCATTAAATGACACTTGTGCATGCAAATTTATATAATTGCATTTAAAATGGCGGTAGATTTAAAGTATTTTGATGTACTTTTTTTTCGCATTTAAAATAGGTTTTCTCTAACTTTTTTTAATCTGTGATCTTGGAATAATTTTAATCAGATAAATATGCTACCTAGAAAAAGTTCTAAAATAAAATTCCTTCCTCTAAACAAATTTCTTTTGTCGAAATATAATTTTCTCTCTCACTGTTGTATAGAGCTTGCGATACAATGCTATAATTCTATTGAATTTATTGCATTGTATCGCAAGCATCATTATCATTATCGCATTGTATCATTATCCTTTAAAAACAAGATTGCTATTATATTACAGGGGCAAAATCTCATTATATGAAACATATTTAAATTTGATTTTTAAAGAATCAAAAAAAAATTATGCATAAAGTTTTAAACAATCTTATTTTCTTAGTATTGTAATACTTTTTAATTCTCTTTTTCAAAACTTTCTAAAATGTTGGCATCATTATGGGAGTATTAGACAATTAATCGATTGTTAGAAATTAAGTAGAAAAGTGTAATGGATCCTAAAATCACCTTCCTGTGAAAAGCAATCTTCGTTTTCTAAGCCTTAATGAGCAGCGGCGTATAATATTAGCCACTAGATCCGCCCTCAATTCATCATTTTTGAGTGGATAAAGGAAAAAAAGGAGCCGTGGAAGACAAAATCATGAAATACCGAAATAATTTGAAAACAGTGCAAGGAGAAGTTTTTATGTAACATACCGTCAAACAAAATTAAGTACCTCGCATTTATCAACGAAGGTGAAAGGAAGTGAATTCAAACAAAAGGAAGAGGTAGAATAAAAGGATTTAATACAGAAAAAAAATGAACACCAACTAGAAGAAGTATGCATGAATTCGTTTCAATTAATTAGATCTCTGATTTAGAATAAAGAATGTAGATTCATTCGCGGCTAAAGAGGAGAAAAATAACGTATAAAATTAATCACTGCTGTCATATTGTTTTGTTTCGTGGTATTTCCTGCAGACAGATCATTATTTTTTTATCCATCTTTTCGGTATTTCGCTTGCCAACGCCATGGAATTGTTTCCAGCTGCAACGGAAGAATGACGAACTAGAGAAATATCAGAACGGAATGTTTTTATTCGGGATCTTAATGAACAGAAAAGATATGTCGTTTCGTCTGTCATGTTTGTTTCGCTTTTATCTTGGAAATAATTGAATTTTAGAAGTCATAACACGTATTTTTTTTTAATGAAGTGGAATTTTATATGAAATAAAAAGCTTTATATATTCGAGTTTTTTTTTTTTAAATTCTTTTTTGAGAATTTATCTCAAGATACTTTTGTGCAATAAAAGAAATTAAATTGTTGAATTCAATTGTGATATCAATTTCTTTCTTTGAGTTAGAGAACAGTTTAATTGAATATCTAACCATTGTGATGGAAATAGAATCAAAGTGATCACCTATTCTAATGGGAATGGGATGCCATAAAACAAACTATTGGAACTGAAAAGAAATTTAATTTACAGAAATCGTTCAACTGTTTCCTAGCAGATTCTGATGGATTTAAACGTCGTCTTTTAAACACCTATCAAGAACTATTTTCAATCGGAGTATTTTTTCTTAAGTGAGGATGGATAAAAATAAAGAAATGAAGCTGAAATAAAAAAACAAATAAGTTATTTTCATTTTCAGTTTTTGCAAAAGAAGGCTATGTAGTAATAATATAGATATATATTGCTATAAATATATTTTTTCACTTCATTTTTAATATCAGAAAAAGATATTATTGGGAAACAGTTTTGAAATTATTTGGGACACTAAAAATTCAATGTTTCAAACCCTGTAAATGATTCAAAAAATATCATGGATTTCCCATAAAGAAATGGTATTTAAATTTGAAAATGTTTATTTTATACCTGTTTAAAAAATACTTTGGTATAATAAAACTTTTTATGAAACATTACTTTGCATAATGTTCGTATTAAAATTATTTGTTATTAACTTATTCAAAACTTAAGTATATTCTTTAAATTAAAGTTTTTGAATAAAAATAAACTAAATAAAAAAATTATGAAATTTCACATATACAGAAGTTTATTCTCACTTTATGGTAACGATTTTGATACCTAATTTTTATCAATACAAACCGTATTTTTTTGTAGAAACTTGCTTTTATCTGATAGCCATGATTCTTGACACTATCTCTAGCTCGAATTTTACATCAAAGTATATTTTTTCTTATTACTATCGTACAAATTTTACTCTATTCCTCTTGAACCGTTTTCCAAAGTCCGATCAGAGTTCTTGGATAAAGTTTTCCTAAGCCTCATTTTAATAAACGGAATGCAATAAAGTTCGTTGTAGAACCGTAGGTTGATTTTGCACTTATTTCATCGAATAGGATGCACTTTATTTCTGTTTCTGATTCTTTCTTTGCTAGATACGCAACAGTTGACTTAGACGTGTGACTAGAGCCTTTGTCTATGTGAAGTTCAACTTTATCAATGTCCTTTCGATATAAGGCTGGAGTTTATCTTCAAAAATTTATTTTAAAATATTCTGTTGATAGTAGAGTGAATTAATTTTGGCTTTACTTGAGGCTTTTTTGATTTTTAATTTGACAATGTTATAAATAATCCTGCAACTATCATGAATTCCTTTGGGAAATTTACTGTACACTGACGCGTCATTTCGTGCAATAATTTCCGTTAATTCCGCAATAGAAAATTAACTTTTTTTTACTACAGTCACTTAAATATAACCATGTCTCATTGAGTGTTATCACAGATTTCCATTTTTCAGAAGCTAGGTGTCTTTTACATAACGTTCTACAATATGATTTTCTTTCTGCAATAAGGTTTAAAAAAGAAGACGAACTCTAGGTTTAAACACTTGTTTTAACTTTAATTTCTTAGGAAAGATTTTAATTTTACAAATCCAATGGACATTCATAGTTTTAATGCAATTAATCTTTGAGTCATTGGATTTTATTTTAGGATCCGAGGCTTCATTTCCTTGCCTGTTTTTGAGCTGTCTTTGGATGAAGTTTCGTGGTGATGTTTTCGTTTTTACTTTCCGCTAGATGTTTTTTCTTTCTTTTCGAATTAAATATGTTATAAATGCCTTTGATTGAAATGCAATAACCGATATTTTTACACTTCTTTTTATTTTGTTGATACGAATATTTCTCCTTGAAAAGCGTAATTACGTAACCTTTGAATGATAAATCATTTTTAGGAGCCATTTTAAAATAAATATTTTATTTTACATTGAAATAAAAAGAAAACCTTAGAATACTATTATTTTAAAATTGACCAAATATATTATCACAAAATTCAAACGAGAAAATGAATTACACAACTGTTTCCATAAAGTGCGAACGATCGATCATCCGCTTCTTATTGCATCAGTTGCAGTTTCTAGAAAGAGAATACATGGAGTAGAAAAAAGTATATGTACTGGATTAAATACATTAAAATATTACATATATATATATGTAATATTTTAATATATATATATATATATATATATGCAGGTGGTCCCGAATTCATAGTACAAACTTCAAACTTTAAGGGTAGATACAGGACATTGCAGCAATCATTTACTTTATCGGAATTCATGGAAGCAAGTGACGTGGTGAGGCGCATACAGGTTAAATAAAAGAAAAGAGAAATTGAGTGATGGATTAATTGCGTTGCTTGTAGTAGGCAGTAGATGTCTAATAACTGTTCAGCATGATGTCTCTGAGTAGGGAAAATCGCTACTCACAATTGTGCTTTCGGCTATGATGGGAGTCCTTACGTATACCGAAAATGCATTACATGTAAGACCGTGTAAATGGTAACAGTCGAGCATACCGGAATGTATCATACACAGTTTCCTGAATGTCAGATCACACAATGTTTCAGCGGTTACATCGTCAACTTCGTAAAACTCATTCGTACCACGTCACCAGACATGATGCTGATCGACGAAGAGCTGTTTTGAACGTTGGCGTTTTGAACGTTGTGGCTAATAGATCCGAGTCATGTACAAGGGCTGTTGCTTATCACGTAAGTGTGATTCATCAGACCATTTGTAGAGTGTTAAACGAAAATCACTTACGCCTCTCTCCCATTTTCAGCGAGTTCAAGCTTTGAATCCGACAGAATTTGTTCTCCTTTTACTAGTGGGAGGTACAGCGATTTGTGTAACAGCTGGACTTCATGACTCATGTGAGTAATACTTGCGAGCAGTTATTGTGAGCATTACACTTGTCAACGACACTTTCAATAAACACTTTATCTCTCCTTTCGTCTCTTATTTTTTTGTGTTTGTGCCACAACACGCTACTTGCGCCAATACATTCATATACAGTAAATGATTGTTACAATGTCCTGTATCTACCCTTAAAGTTTGTACCAAGAGTTCCGGACCACCCTGTATATATACGTTTATATTATGCATAAAATAAACACGCGTTTTTGATCTTTTAGACATAAAGATGCAAAAGTTACTTCTTTTACGTTAGTCACAGACATAAATATTAGGTTTTCCTGCTCATATATAATGCTTTTACAATTTGCTTCGAAAAAGGTGCTTTTTTGAGCTTTTTTCTTTTAATTTATAAGCGATGACTCCTGTTTTCAAGGATACCTCATTATGTGGAAAAAAAGGTAATCCTTTTGCTGGGGCATTAACAACGTTTAAGAAGATGCATTTACTGGTGTATCAACTAATTTTACTTCTATGCGTAATCCCGAAATAACTTTTATTCTTTAATGTGAACTGTAATAAAATGTATACATTCAGTAAGAATCATTAAAAATTTAATACACGTATTTATAAGCAAAAAAAAAAAGGAAATGAAGTGTATTTTATCTAAAAAAAATCTTTATTTCTTAAGCATTGGAAGAAAACCTCTTCGAATAGTATTAACAGTTTTAAAATCCTTCCGGGATCAACTTACGCCATTTCACACCGGCTCGACCCTCCCTTTAACACCAAAGATCAAGTCAGCTATTCCACCCAAATAGCAGGTGTCATGTGTGGTCTTCCATCTCTTCCGGACTGGTTCCTCTCCAAGGCAGGCCCCGTGTAACAAGAACTTTAAGTTACGATGCTTAAACTAGGGCTACATTTTCCTTTCATCCGCAATCCATCCATCATTGGCTAATGTTTGTGGCAGCCGCCGCAGAAATCAGTTATTTTAAAAAATAATGCGGTCTACCACCAAAGGTGCTCTCTAGGTAGAAAAGCGGTCCACGAACTATTGTGTGGGAACAATGAAAGGCGTGATAAAAATTTCTTGAGCAGAAGGGCCTTAGACGGTGTTTATTGAATATATTATTAAAATGGGGCATCGAGTAGCTCTTTGGAAGTGTTTGTGTATTTATTGTTGATGTAATAGGGTTATTTGAAAGAGAAGAGTGGTAGTGTTATTGAAAATAATTTATAATCCCGGTCCTTAGAGAACGATTAAAATATGTTTTCGGTTAAATTGATATAAATGTGCAAAGTGTGTTGGAAAAGTAGCCACTTTTGAGAAAAAGTAAGACATTTAATTTATGTATGATTTTTGAAAATGTTTTAGGCATATTGTAAGTGTGTTAGATTATGAATAATTTTTTTTGTGAAGTACTGAAGATACAAAATGATTTCAGGTTACTTATTCACATTTGTTGTTCACAAGTAAAGTATATAACAAGTAAGTTTGTTAAGTAAATATTTTATCTTTTGGTAGATATCATTGTGCGGTAAAAATAAATGACTCATTAACAGGCTTTCTAATTTGGAATGTATGAAAAACAATGAATTGAACACACAATTAAAGTACAACAAAAAGTTCTTCATGGTTTAGCTATCTACTTGAGTTTTGAATAGTTTTTGAAATACAGAAGTAAAATATCCGTGAAATATTTTCACAATTTTAAATCCAACCACCATGTGTTGACCATTTCCTTTTACGACTATTAAAACTTTGAACTTGTTTAGCTCACTTAAGAGCTTATCATTTGCATATCTCAGCATCACCTTCCTTTCAATGAATTTGAAGTTTGCATCATCCTTCTTTCATAGTATTGCAATTTTCAATTTTCCTTAGGAAAGCCATGTATCTTTATCAGAATTTATTAACTATTTAAATCCAGTAAATATCTAAGTTTTATTTAAAGTAATGGAATTACGCAACTAAAATTTCCTAAAGATGCAAGATTTCAAAATCGGTATGTTACAGTTCAAAATATTCAAAAATTATTTTCATACACAGCTTACTTTAAATTATATTATATGGATAGTTACTATTGAGAAACTAATATTTCTAATTCATTATTCAAACATAATTATTCATTTACTGACTTATGAATTGAAAGGCAAATTAATTCTACTCAATAAAAAAAAACATGTTCTTTCGATCAGTTTTGTTGTTGTGGTAGCTTAGTGGCCATAGTCACAAGCTCCGGTCCCCATTTATTAAACATTGATTTGAGTCTTGATGCCACTGAAGTCCCACGGTGTGTGCAGAGTGTTCTGACGTTGACGTGGTGGGGAATTTAGGAGAGCGGGCTGACAGCTCAGGTGTCCTCATCTCTTGACCTTAGCTCAGGTTTAAAAAAAACACCAATTCAAAATCCTTGCATTTCATAAAAAGTGTTAATAAAACACTCAATCATTCATTGAGGAAGTTTTAAGGTGTTGGACTATCCTAAAATTGTGAATTTTGCCAAAAATTGACCAATTTTTGTATGATTTTATTGTGAGTGAATATTAACGTCCCACTGTTCAGCTACACGAGAGCTTTTGGTGACATGCCGCATAATTTTGAACCAAGGTCAAGTGATGCGGACGACACCTGATCTAGAACCCTCGCTCCTAACTACCACACCACAAAAACGGGAGGACGTTTGAGCTCTCAACGGATTTAACGTGCATCGCTTCCCTATACGGTGGATCTTCAGTGGTACTGGGCTCGAACTCAAGACACACTAGCCATGATCCGATACCTTGACCACTTGGCTACCGTGGCCACATGATTTTATTGTACGGGTCATCTTATCAGCTTCATAAAAATACCTAATTTTTTTATTTTCCGTTCAGTAGAACTAAAACTACAAGTTATTTAGAAAAAGCAGATGCCATTACTTTAAGCAAGATATCGTACTTTAAAACGTGTTTTACTCTAAATGTTTTTTTTTTAATGCACAAACGGGAGAAGGGATTGCTAAAAAGATTTTGAAAATAATTAACTGAATTTTTTTTTCTGTATGTTCTGTGTAACAGTAAAAGTGTTTTAATCTTCAGATTTCTCAATCAATGTTTTAATACAAAATTTACAGTCTCTTATGTTAATATAATCATTGTTTTTTTAAGCAATTCCACATAATAACTAAAGTAAAGTACTATAGTTTCTGTAAAAATTAAAATATCTCTTATCCTGAAGGTTATTTCAAAACTGAATAACATAGCAACACATCAGAATTGGAAATATTGAAAATTTGTTCATATACTTTTGGTACAGAATGAGAAGCATTTATGTTATTTTTTGTAAATTTTTACCCATTTTGTTCCATTTTTTTAGTAATAATAATTTATTTTTGTCTTCTTCATTTTTGCATATATATTTTATTAAAATGTACTAAGGAGAAATCTAAAAACAACAAAAAAAAATCCCCCCATTTCCATTTTTTTTATTTTTTAAAAGTTGCAAGTAGTAAGTAAAATTATGGACTGTTTGGGGAAAAAATAATTTTAAGTAAAATTTAAAAAAATATATAATAAGGAAACATTTATTAAATTATTTTGTAATTTTATTTACATTAGTTGTTTAAAAATACATGATATTTTTTAAATGACTGACAGGAATGATGTAAATTTATACTTACATATATATGAAAATAAACTCATAACTTGTACTTTCAAAATTCATTAAAGGCTTATAAATAACAGAGCTGTTCGAGTTTTTAAGAAATGACTCGAGTTTCCTTCAGTAGTTTCCAAGCTGTTTCGGAACTAATTAAAAGCAGGAAAGTAACGAAACATTCAACGAGTACAATCGATTTTTCGATTGAAATTTCTTTTTATTCCATTTCGCCTGATCCTTCTGAATGCAATTAAATTGAAGCTAATTTAAATTAAAGAAATAGGAATCTCTTTAAGTACATTTCAATATAGAAATTCATTAGACCTTGAATTTCATGATTTGTCTCTGAAGTGGATTGGTCAGTCTTTTCAACTTAAATTAATTACTGGACTCACTAACCATTCTTTTGATAATTCCTTCAAGATAAGTTAGACATTTCTCTGAAATATATATAAGTTTCAAATAAAAAGCTGGGATTATACTATAAATAATAATAATTATAAATTAACTTGTAATTTTATTTAAGAAACACATATTGCAATGTTAAACGAAATATGTAACAATCTACATTGCGATAAGTATTAATTCTAAATTTTAATTGAATTGATTTACTTTTATTTTACTTTCAAAAATCATTTAATCACACAAATTTTTTTAAAAAAAATAATATTTACATCAAATCATAGACAGACGTATAGAGAGTAAAAATTTAAGCTAAATATTTTGGCAAATTTAAAACATAAAAGAATCGATTTTCTTTTGGAAGCAGCTTTTCTTTAAGATATGGAAAAAAAAATGCTAATATTTCGCAGAATAAATTATTGCAAATTTCATTAAAAACCTTTAAATTTATCAAAAGATCTTCATGCCCTCATAATTCATTTTTTTTTACTTCCAAAACATAATTCTAAATTATAACATTCTATTATTTATTTATTTTGAATTTATCAATCTCTGAACAAAGACTATTAATCTCCGACAGAGAACATTTCACGATTGACTTATACCATTAAAACACTGAAAAAATAAATTTAGATCTTATAATATTGCTAAATATATCTCTCAGATGTTTATAATACTTAAATAATTCGTTTTATTTGATTGATGATAAACATCAATATAAGTTAATACTAATTATTGAAGGAACTGCCTTGTATTTTCTTTTATCGAATTTCAATCAATTTCAAGATTATTTGATTGCTTATAATAAAACTTTCCATTCCTTCACTTTTTAATACAAAAATACGACAAATTATTATTTTTTTTTTTTTGCATTCACTGTATAAATAATATGATGATTAAATTTTTAACATGCGTCAAAAAATTTTTAAGAACTATAATATGTTTTTAAAATTTAAAGTTTTAAAACACGAAATGTACAGCATAAAAACCACAATTTTGATTTAAATTTCTTCATTAAATCTTAAGAAATAATTTTATTTAACACAACACTGCTACAGACTATTCTCTTATGTATATATATGGTAACAATTTACCGATACATATTTTTTTCTTATTGATATAGATGCAACTTAGTCCTAAATATGATCTACTACCTATTTCTTACACTTAAAAGAGTCGCTCATACGGTATAGTGGTTAGCGACGCTGACTACTGTGCAAGTAGGGCCTGGGTTCGAATCCCGGAAAAGGCATGGGTTTCTGTAAATGTATAGTGCAGTGCTTCTCAAACTTTCAGTATTTGCGACCCAATATTCAATCGTAATTTTCATCGCACCCCTCCCTTATACACAATTATAATGTATAGAATTCAACAAAACTATACTTTGATGCTAAGCTACAAAATTAGTTCAAACTCTCAAGTACCCCCAGCGTATATAAACGTCTCGCTCAAAAGCGTTAATTCACCGGACTTATATATACGTCTTTCTGAAGTACGATCTTTTCTGTGCACTACTGTCCATAAAATTATTCTGAAGGCTTCGGAATGCAATAAAATGACCTTAACAGTGTGTTTGCGAGGAATTTGCTTATTTATTTCTTTTCTCCCCACCCCCAATACATCAAGATGGCATTGGGATTGAATAGCAAAAAATTTAATCGACAGTTCAGGGATTAATTATAAACGGCAGAAATGATCAATATAAGTGGTAATTTTTGTGCAAATTTTATGTGTGTGTATCACTGGTAATTATTAAACTTGATCTTAACTTAGTATTGTTAAATTAATAATGAAATACATTGTACACTACTGATACATTTATAAGTGTAATATTAGTGTAAATGTGTATTTATTTTTTCATTATCTCAGAATGTGTATTTAATTTGTTTACTTTAGTAAATAAATAATTTTTTTAAAAAAACTTCTGTTTTCTACTTTTTAATATACTCGCGCACCTCTTGCAGATTTATCATGCCCCCTAAGGGGGCACACCCCACAGTTTGAGAAACGCTGGTATAAGGCCTTCGCGGCAAGGGGGTACTCTAAACAGCCGTTGAGCTGCAAATCCTCTCGTGTGGTTGGTGGAAGGGGAAGAGAGGTGGGAGGGCCCTGACCACTCCCAGGATGTTCTCCCTCAAAATTGGGTGGAACTGAGCCAAATCGTATTGTCACCTGCATAGTGCTCAAAGATACGGCTAAAGACAGGTGTACGTCAGACAGGTGGCATTGGTAACAACAACAACAACACTTAAAAGCAGTTTAAAGGCAAAATTCTGATACATATTAAATATATATATTCTTTATAAGGCAAAACACACTTATGAAGACTTGTTCTTTAAGGTAATGAGCTTCTGAAGCTTCTAAAACACATTTCTTTTTTCATAAATAATATAATGCAGTGCTATCTTCCAATGCTTGTAACTCAATTTTCAATCATAATTTTCATTGCGTCCCCCTCCGTACAATAACAATGTATTGGATGCAATAAATACGAGGTCTGGCTATTAAATAACGAGACTGTGCGCCTAGAGGGGTGGGGGAAAAACGAGTAGTGCATTGGGTAACTGGAAATCTTCTCTATTCACGTGACAAAACACGTTTTCGTCACTATTATAGTATTTGTGCAGTAGCGTTTTGAAACGAACGTGTTTTTTTCCTTGTGCCGAAAAACAATGTGTGACGAAAAACAGGAGCAACGTATCAATCTCAAATTTCTCGTTAAGTTGAAAAAACTCCGACTGAGAGCTATAAATTGCTGCAAGAAGCTTATGGGACGATTCTCTATCTCTTGTGCGTGTTTTTGAGTGATGTAAGCACTTCAGTGAGGGTCGAGAGAGCACTGAAGATGACCAGTGCCCAGGTCACCCTGTCACTGTTTCAACTCCGAAAACAGCGACCAAAATCAACCAAATTGTGCGTGAATGGGTTCCAGAGAGTCAGACTGTCAACCAGACTTACTATTTGTCAGTTTTGGTAACACCAAACTGGACCAGGACAACGCACCTGCTCATAACGTGCTATATGTGAAGCAGTATTTGGCCGATAAACGCACTCCAGTGCTCGAACATGTGTCGTACTCGCCAGATTTGGCACCGTGCGACTTTTTTTTGTTTCCGAAGATAAAATCTGCTTTGAAAGAGATCCGATTTGAGTCGATGGGAGCGGTGAAGCAAAAAACGGCAGAGCTCCTAAAGGCCCTCACCAAAAGAGACTTCCAGCACTGCTTCGATCAATAGAAAAAACGTTTGGAAAGGTGTGTGGTGAGGGGAGGGGAGTGTATTGAAGGGGAACATTCGAATGTGTGTGTGTGTGTAAAATAATTTTTATAATAAAACCCTTTTTCGTAACCAGTCTCGTTATTTAATAGCCAGTTCTCTTATATACTATGACTTAAAGCTACATACAATTTTAATTATAAACCGTACAAATAATCAAGATAAGTATTAAATTTTATAATAATTTTGTATATGACAAGCTCATGGAAATCACTAATAAATATTAAAAACCTGTTCTTCGTATTGATAAATTAATTATCAAATACATTGTGCAGTGCTGATAAATTTTTATAAGTGTATTATATCAGCAGCATAATGTATCAGAATGTGTTATGTTTTAATTCTTTTCAGCAAATTAATATTTTTTTTAAAAATAATCTTTCATTTCCGACTTTTTTTATATGCTCGTGCTCCCCACAAAGAGATATCATGCCCCTCTAGGGGTAGGGCACGCCCCACAGTTTGAGAAACGCTGATATGAGTAAATTACTAACCAACATAAGTATTTATTTTCAGAAATAAATATTTTAAAAATGCCTCACACACTTAATTCTGAAAGAACTCTTAAAATTATCCTTAAATGCCTTTATTAATTATGTAAATATTACTTTTCTTTTTATAAAGTTGAACCCATATATGAAATAGTTCTCTTTCATGTGTTAATATTTTAACTGTTAACTGAAATAGTTATTTTCAGCTCAAGTGAGATTCAAAATTGAAATGTTTTAAAATTTGCAACGTCGTTGGTTTTATTTAGCATGAAAATTTACAGACGTATAGAAATAAAAATATTGAAGCATCAAATCCATGATTTATTTTTAATATGACTAAAAAGCTTCCCATTGTAATCAGAAAGGGTCAGAGACATTTCATTTAATACAACGAAAAAGCAAAGTTGTTCCTCTTATGTATTCTTTAACTAATATTCACGGTTGAATAGGATTAAGCAGTAAAATTCATCAGCAGCCAAATGAATGCTGTATAATCTAGTTAACGAGCTTTCAAGTTTCAATTTGACAGCGAAAGATGCCCATTCCACGAACTGTCTTCTTTTAATCTGGACTCCGCAGTTGTGGATTGCGAAACAGGAAAGAAGTGCGATTAATTTACGTCGTCCTAGAACCTGCTTCCTTTCCATATAAGCGTTGGTGACGGAACCACTTTAATCCCTGAAGAATAACTATTTTTCGAAGTGCGAGGATTTAACAACTGCCTAAGTCATTTGTTTAAATTTTTCCTCTGCGATTCTTTTCGGGGTTTTGTAAATTGCTTCGAGGCGAAAGGGAATTTCTGCAGCAATCGCGCTATTGGGAATTGAGCAAATCTCATTGAAGAAACCATGGTTTTTCTTGTGAAACGATTCTATATATCTGTATGTATATGCTTCTTTTTTTTTGATGGGCAGGCGGGAAAACGTAAATTGGTTATCCGATTGACATTTAGAGAAAAGTCGGCTAACAGTGAACAGTAAAATTTATGAGGAATTTATTTTATTTTATGGAGCCGTAAAATTATAATGAGAAACAGTAGTTATTTCTTGTTTTATGAATATCTTGTGGGCTGCATTTTTTTTCTCTGTGAATGAATTTGGCAGTATATGAGCAAAATGAAATTTTTAAGCAAATCTTGTTTACATACGAATAAAAATTCTGTAAGGAATAATTTTTAATTCCTTATGTAGTTTGGGAGAAGAGCTTCAATTATGATTAATTCATTTGAAAAATAAGTACAAGATTAAAACTAATACGCTTAATTTTAAAGTATAAAATAAATATGTGTTTCATGATTTATTAATATTTCTTAATAATAATTTTATTAAAACACATCAATTTTTAAAAAAAAATTCTTGATAAATTCATAATTAATAATTTATAACATTTATAGATGTATCATTAATATAATTTGTTTTTAAATTAATATACAAGTAAGTAATATTATTATAGAGACTCAAGAAAAAGAAATGTTTGATCATTACATGTAAAATGTAATATGATTTTAAAATGCTCGAACATTGTTTAAATGTATATCACTTGTTCAGAATCAGAATATTCTTGAAGACCATGTTCTCGTGTTTATGAATCTTTAGTGTTCCATTGGATGTTTCGTCCTCCAATAAATCAATATACTGTGTCATCACTTCCAAACAGTATTCGAATATTTCATGGAACAATCTGCAAAATATCTCTTCATTTCACTGGACATCTAGAGGGCACCAAATGTTAAAATATTATCGATTAAGAAAGAAAACATTTCAATTCTCTTCAATTATATTCAACACACACACACACACATAAATAAATATTAGATGTGTGTAGATATAAGTGTATTTTTCTTACGTATTGACATTGACTATAGATGAATCTTCAGTATCCCACTGACTGTTTTGTCCTTTAATAAATCAATACACATCCCCTAATTTCCAAACCATATCCTAATGTCTCATTGAAAAATCTACAAATATAACTTACTTCACTGGATGATAAGGTCGCCAACGGTTAAAATAATATGAAATAAAAAAAGAAAATATCTTAATCCCCTTATATGGTATCAGATATTAAGAAATGTAATTTCATATGCATAAAAAAATATGCTTTTCATATGCGTATTAACAATGAGGCTTTTTTCTTAAAAAAAATTTTTCGGTTATGTTTTAAATATATGAAAAGTACATTTCCCAAAAATAAATACATCATTACATCCATTTTATATTTCTTATACCATTTATTACTTTGGACGCTTATGCAAATACAAAAACACGTACGCTTATATTAGGTATGCTGTTTGTAGAGTAAAAACGTATACACACATTTTCTACAAGTATTTTCGTATGTCATTTTATCTACAGCCTTCACATTCTTTAAGTTGTCAAATATTTACTGACTCTCTAAACACGAATAAGCACTACCTGCTGAATATCAGTAGCACCGTCTGCTAAAAATCCTATTTTACGATTCATATGCCTATCCTCTCACCACATTCATATCAAATTCTTTTCGCAAAAATAAAATATTCCTGACAGCGAATTGGGAATGCTTCTTTTTTTTTCCCTCCCTTCGCCTCACCCCGGAGACCTCAGCGTAATAATCCGGAATCCTCTCGAACCACTCAACTCCACTCGAAAATATTATTTACGAGTTTCATTTGAGGGTGGAATTTCCGGTTTTTCCCCTTCCTTAGATTGCCGTTGAAATCTTCTCACCTCCTTGAGTACACAACTCCATATCTTGTAGCTTCAGGTAAAGTTTTATTGTTTCGACACGTTTCGCCATCCCTATTTTTATATATGGTGCGTTATTATTTTTATTGACTCGATATTGCTGTTGCGCTTTTCTTTCTTTTTCTTCCACATTTTTGTCCCTTTTGTAAGTTTCTTTGAAAGACATCATAAATAAAATAAACAGCCAAAGCTACGAATGTAGAGTAAAGCAGTTTTTTATACATAGACAGCATTTAAATTCATACTTGTGCCTTAAGAACGAATATTCAAATTGTCCTTTTTTTACATGTATAACATTTAACACAAGGATATCTTCTAAGAATATATTTTGCAAAAAGTATTTTTTTTTTAATGTTTGTGAAATATAGAGTTACTAAGGGAAGAAAAAATTAGCGAGTTTTTTATTTTCTTGAAAATTTCATATGTCTAGTTTATTTTTCTAACACTTCCGTTGTAGAACACTCCCGTTGTTACTCTTCTATGATATTGTAAAATGCATTTCCTTGATCGCAGTAAATAGTATGAACAGATAATTCATGATTCAACTTATCTTCCTTTGAAATTTGTTTCCAAACTTTCTTTTCTCATTTTTAAATATTTCCAATATGACTTTAAATCAAATATAAATTTTAAGAAATATTTTACTAAAAAAATAATATCTATTGATTGTTTTAAAGAATAGATCCGTACAAAATATATAAGTAAAAATAAACTTTTTTTACAGTTTCGAATAGACGACGAAATTAAATTTGCAAACACCAACTTATAAAATTCAAATGCAATTCCGAGTTGTATCTTTTACATATATTTCGATTAACAAAAGATGTTATTGGCTAGATCGAAAAGCTTATAAGATCTAAGAGTCTTTGGTATTTCATCAGCTTTTCGTTACTCTTAGATAAAATTTCAAAAATATTATCTGTAATATAAAATAATCACATATTAATGAAATTTTTGATCTTATTTTTAAATAAGTGACAGAACTTTAAAGGAAATAGTTGAAAATGTTTTGAAAATTTTCTTAGGAAAACATGGCGTCTAAAATATTTTGAGATTTTTTGTGAAACTAATTTCGAAACGTTTTACCAATATATTAAACTTTAGAATTAAAGCAATGTTAGTCGTGGGTAATTAAAACGTTCTATTTATGCAGGAACGTCTGGTCCTATGTCTGAAAATATAATTAATTCAAAAACAATCAAAATCACTTTTAAAGTTCTAAATAAATGCAATAAATTTCGGCAAATAAAACATTTTAATACTTCACTCAAGCATAGTTAAGTGATGCGTTATTTTTGCTTATTAAATCTTAATGATTTTCTTTGTAAACTTATTAAAATAATATAAACTGAGTCAGAATCTCTTGTGTAAATTTAGAGATATAATTGATCAAAATTTTGTTATTCTGATGCAAAAAATAACGGAATCTTAATGATTACATTGTACATAATAAAAAATTAAATTAAAAAATTATATACATTAAATTATGTTTTCCTGTAGTTTTTTAATACAAACAATAATGTCTTACGCATTTTATTTTTACAAAAACAATTCCGAATAGTCATAATTTATATTCCTGCAATGAACACCAATTGGAATTACTTTTGTCTTATATGTATGTGAAAAAAAATAATTCCGAATATTGTTCATTGCAGAATTTAAAAAATTTAAGAATATCTAAAATTGAAGAACATTTATCTAGCTCTCGTAAGCACCACCCCAAGTGGATTTCATCAAAACCAATTTTAAGCGGATCTCTTCTCAAAAAATAATTAAAAACTAAATAAACACGCTTGCCCTATTTGAAGTCAAAATCTAACAGTATCTATACGCTGATCTATCAATAAGTTCCAGTAAATACCTTTAAGTGGCAATATCTGTAAGGAGCGTACAACAAACCCGTTCATTTCAACAACAGAAACATACTACATACCAAATTTCATTACTGTAGGTCTAGTAGTTAGTATACATGAATCTTTTAATTAATACACCGAAAAAGATTGTAGCTTCTCCATATGAATTGATTTCCATAAAATCAATCCTTCAAGGATTTATATTCAACAAAAGAAACATGTCTACCAAATTTCAAGTCTGATTGTCTAACAGTTCAAAAACGATACCGTTTATTGTATCTTCCCTTAAGCCCTCACAAGAACTTTCAGGGTCGATTCTCAAAATACATTTTGCACCGGATTTCTACTTCATGAAATGAATAGGCCAGCCAAATTTCTAGCAGGTAAATATTACAGTTCAAAAATGGTAATATTTATCTATCACGCCTCTTAAGCCCTCTCATCACCCGTTGGGATTCAATGCTTTTTAAGACTTTTTTGTAGTGGATATAAACTTATTATAGGACCTTGCTACTAAATTTCATATCTGTGGATCTAAGAGTCAAAAAATGAGGATATATGTATAAATGTGTAAAGGGAATATATGTATATATGTGTTTTATGTATAAATCCCCCTGAGCACTCGTAAAGCCTATTGGGGTTCGATTTTGGCCTAACTCCTTCTGAAGAAGATCTCAAATTTATAAAACGAATATGCCTACAAAATTTCAAGCTGAAGGTATAATCTCAAAAAGGGAATATATTTATATATAATACCTTTTAAGAACTCTCAACGCCCCTTGGAGATCTACTTTTGTAAAACCTGTTTTATAATAGATTTCTACTCCAAGAAAAGAAAGTGCTTACCAAATTTCAAGTTAGAAGGCCATCTAGTTCAAAAACGGGATATTTGTCTAGAACAACCTTTAAGTCCCTAAAATACCCCATTGGGACTCAATTTTTGCAATACCTTTTTTATAGCGATCTTCTAATCCTTGAAAGGTACACGAATACCAAATTTCAATTTTGTAGATCTAGTAGTTCAAAAACACGGAAAAATTATCTCAAACGTCCCTTAAGCCCTCACAATGCCCTTAGGTTCCGATTTTTGAAAAAATTCGATTTTAGTGGATCTCTGCTTATGTCTACCAAATTTCAAGTCTGTGGGTCATATAGTTCCGGAGATATCGTGATGAATGAGTGAGTCGCTTTTCTTTTTTATATATAAGAGTTGACCAAATGAAAAGTGGACATATGAGATTGCGCCAGAATGAGTGCTGCTATATCAGAGCCACCATACAGGGAATCGAAGGATGGTAAGAAGTGTACCCCGCATATCATGTTTAACAGTTAAACCTGTTAAGGGAAGAGGAAATTATCCGAAAGTAAAATGCTGTCATATAAGGATGCTTCCAGATCGGAACAGATTGCGGTATTATGGTTCCTGATTGCAGGAGATGAGTTCAATAGGGATATCTATCGACGAATAGTGGCAGTCTGTGGCGAGAACTGTTTAGGTCGAACGTCATGGAACAGCTGGTGTAAAATATTCCAAGAAGTGTAACAAACAGTTTCGGATCTCCATGACAATGTCCGTTCACAATTCCGTCGTGAAACCAATTCAACTTTAAAATATGCGTTGCGAAATGTTAGTACTAGAACCTTGCAGTCTCGATTTGTCACCCTGTGACTTCTAGGTCTTAGTACGCTTCTAGTTGGATTATGAAATGGAGGCACTGATCAGGATTTAATCATGATTCAACCATGTTCTTTCTAGAGTGAAGACATAGACCTGCTTCCGAAACGATGGGACTTCTGTTACAACCTCCAAAGTGATTTTTTTATATATCCAATGAAATCATTGATCAATATGAAGTGTGACACAAAAATAAACGAGAAAAAAGCTTTAAAAAAGAGTGGAGTTGGATAGAACATCTTTGGTGACGTCAACCCAAACGCCTCATCTGTCCATGCGGCCATTTTCGACTTAACTGATCTCGCCATTTGGGAGTAATGCGTCATTTTGTGAACACGTACAATTGCATTCTGGCGTAAATATATCTAATGTAAAAACCAGAGAGCGAGAGATCAATATCAAGTTTCTTGTAAAACTTTGGAAATCAGCCACGAAAATTTTTCAAATACTAATCAAAACTTATGGAGATGAAACTCTGTTTCGTGAACATGCGTTTGGATGCATAAGTGGTTTCAGAAAGAAGGGACGGTGTGGAAGATGATGAATGTGCTGTGTGCCTAAGGTAAGCGATTATAGACCAAAACATTGCCAATGTTCGTGATGTGATTCGGGGTGAACGAAGATTAAGTGTTCGTGCTGTGGAGCACAGTCCGTAAACTTGGATAGGGAAGCTGTTCGACGCATTTTAACTTACAAATTAGTCTCGATTTGTGCGAAGATTGTTCTAAAAGTTCTTTCCAATGACCAAAACAGTTCCGCAAAGACATGTGTGTGGTCATGTTAGAATGTATTGCAAACGAGACAAATTTTTGGAATATGTTCTAACATGTGATGAGATAATCCTTCTTACCTATGACTTGGAGAGCAAGCGCCAGTTGATACATGTGAAAGACTCCTGAGTCCTCAGAAAAACCCGAATGTTAAAATCAAAATTCAAAGCAATGTTACTTGTCTTCTACGTCCTTAAAAGAATTGTAATGATTTAGGGGGTTCCAATGGCGTATTGTTAATCAACACTACTACATTGATGTACTAAAAGTATTTCGTTGAAAAAATTAGGATAGAAAGACCTCAGATGTGGAGTGATTAATGGCTGCTGCAACCGGACAATGCACCGCTCACACGGAATTCTGAAACGCCCACAATTTCTGAACGGGTAAAACATTACTGTGTTGGGGAAATCCTCCTTATTCACCTATATTGGTTACTATTTTATTTCCTACAATAAATTTTGCTAATAAGGAACCCATTTCACCTAAGCTGAATAGGTTCAGACATAAACGGAGAATCTCCTGAAGGGCCTTCCAAAAACTTTTTTCCAGAATTGTTACCAGCAATGACAGAACCTGGAGATGCACAAGGGGGATACTTCGAAAGTGATAAGTCAAGGAGAACTAATTCTGTAAGTACAATGATTTATTGGACCAGCCTTTTGTGTGTATCACACTATGCATATAAAACAAAAATACTTCAAAATATTGTTAGTTTATACTTATGTTAAATGTGATACATTACTTATACTTAATTGATTTCCTATCATAAATTACAAAAGTATTAAATTTTCTAAAACGAATTCGGATTATTAAATTAAATGACATCTGATGTAACTCACAAATAATGCAACACTTTTTTAAAGCTTAAAAATGGTTATATTTTCATCAGAGAATTTATAAAAAGCTTTTAATGACTAATCATGACAAAGAATTAACATATTTTTAAAAATATTTTCATACCCTGTTAATTTTAATTTATACAGAAATTATTGGTAAAGTGACAAATTTTTGCTGCATAAACGGACATCTGCGTATATAACTATATTCTTAAAACAAAGAGATGAAAAAAATATAATATTTTTTTATTATTTTAACTCAAACAAGTACCGCACTTTTAATAAATAAGGATTGTATAAATCGGTATTGCAGAAAAATGGAAAACGTATAATTAACACTTGCATTTGAAATAGCAAATGTGTATTTACGTATTTTCTTAGTTTGTTCAAGCTTATTCGTAATCAGCACAATAAAAAAAAATTCAAACAGTTTTTTGTGTGAATAAATAAAGGCAACATTTAGTTTAAAACCCCAAAAATATTAGTCCCATTTTAAATAATTTTATTTTTAAATTTCAAGGAAATATATCAAAAGCAAAATCCATCCATTAAAGCATGTTTCTGTTGCCATATCTCTTAGGAAAAGATTCAGCTTTCTTGTTTCCTATTTTGGTTATCCTAGTGGATATTTTAGAGTAATATTTCTCATATCCCAAGCAATTGGGAGGAGAAAGCTTCCTTGATATGTTGCCCTTTTTTGTGTACGCAGGACAACAAACCAGGAATCTGTCAGCAGTTCTTATGTCCTTTCCCAGATAGTTGGAAGGGGAGGAGGAGATAGCCTTTCCTGTAGCTAAAAGAATCTGCGGGTAAAGAAAGCATATAAAAGGGGTTTGCCTAGGAACTGATTTATAGCCTTGCTATATGAGGCCATAAAAATACCTGATATCCACGTACTTTTGCTGCGTCTTCCAGATTTTGTAGTAAGAACCTGTTAGGAAATGGAGCTTTCGATTGCAAAAGCGATCGACATGATAGTTAGGAAGGGTATATTGGTTTTGGATGGAAAATGTTGGGAGGTCGAAAATATTGCACTTTGGATGGGTATCTCTCTTTATTTTACTGGGTTTTGGAGATAAGTAAATGGCGTTTGTATTTCATGAAGAAAGGATTTGAAGTAAATGCCATGCTTAGAGTTTGTTTTTCTATTATTTATGTTTTTTGAGACGTACTGATTATGAAATATTTGAAATCCAAAGAATTGAATCCATTTATTTTTTCAAAGAAATCGCATATAGAATTATAAATGGGAAAGTAAAGTTAAGAATGTTTTCCCCCTCCCTTTAAGGAATTAACATTAAATTAATGGTATATTTCTATTAAATTTTTGGATAGAATGCAAACATAGTTATCAAAAAAATAAAATAAATCCTAGAAAGTAAAAGCTGTAATTTTGTTCGCAGAATTTTTGATAAGGTATATTGTGATAACTGGCATCCATCAATTGATTTTAAAAGTATTTAACTCATTTTTATGAACGCTTGATTTCATGTAAAATTTATATTTATACGGAAGTTATGCGATTTATAATATCTCAATTGAAATTTTTGTAATATCCCGTACATCAAATTAAAAGTAAAATTTATAATTCTGAAAATGCATTATATTCTCTCTTCCAAATTAGGAAAACAAATCCCTAAAATAATATAAGTATTAATTTTTCACCTATTATGAATTTCTAATGTTCAACGTTAAACTGAATGTATTGTTTTAAGGTTGATTTTTGAAAATGAAGTTAATATAATTATAATTTTCTTCTATGAAATTGAAGATTTAGTATTCTATTTTTTAATTTTGCCTTGCAATTTTTTTAATATTCACTCTTATCATGTGTAATATTACTGAATTTGAACATTAGTTAGGTATATAAGTTGACTTAAGTTTGATTTTATGATATTGCAGTATTTTCGTCGAAAGTATTACACTGAATAAACATTAAAAATTGTACAGATATTTGACTGAAATCTTCCTCGTGTATTTTTTTATTTGATAATTAGTTAGTATATCAACATTTCTATACGCTTTTGAGTAGTACTGAATTATCATAGAGAAAAGTTTTTCTGTAAATAAATATAAAACTGCTGAAATAATATTTTCTTCAAGAGATAGTTTAAAGTTACAGTATTAAGAAAGCAAAATGTACTGATCGATAACAAGAACTTTGAAAATTTTATTACAGCATATTACATATAGTACATCCCAAGATGCCTCTAGGTTGATTAAGTAGTTCACGTGCGTAATAAAGATCTATTTCTTGAAGGAATTAAAAAAAAAAAACTGTAGTGGAGTTTCTAGGTACTTCAAGATAAATTTGTTTTTCACGAAATTATTTTTAACTTATCATTAATAATATCCTTCTAGACAAATTGATTATTTTACTTTATGCATGAAAAAATAAGAGTCTTCTTTAAAAAAATAAAAAATTGAATGATCCAGGAATCCCAAGATACAAACAAATTTCTAATGAATGCACAACTGTAGTATTCTAAATAAAAAGGTAATTAGTGAATTAAAAAAATTAATAGTTAAACTGATAATTAATTAATTAATTTGAGAATTGAGATTATTTCGAATTTCAAAGGGTGATTATAAATGAATAACCTAAGCCTTTTTTCTATTAATATACACTCTTCTGTTTAATTATAATGCCTGTTATACTCTGTCATCTCAACACTTTTCTTTGAAATTTAATTTGCACTTATATACCTATGTGTGCACCAAAAATAAAAAAAATGCATTCAATTCAGGGATAGTAAGAAAAATAAATGTCATAAATAATTTTAGAGCAATACAATATAAATAATATAGTTTTGATTGTATATATTTTAAGGATTTTAAATTAAAGTTTTGAATTAATATATCTTATTCAAAGTAAACAATAATCGTGCAAACCAACATGCCAAAAACTACATTAGAGAAGTAATAATTTTGTCAGAGAAGTTTAAATAAAACTAGAGTAATTTAAAAATACACTTGCCTATATTTGGGTGCTTATATATACATAGCTTGTCTTTTAATTTTTTTTTCTCTAATAGTTGAATTTATTTGCATAAGTGATGCGATTATAAGTTAGTTATTGCAAAATTCGGTGACTTTTTGTGTGATGTATGTGGATCATTAAACAGATTTTAAATTGTGTATTACGTGTAAAGTGTTAAACGTATAAAGTTGAAATTTTGAATGAATTGACTGTATGTAATTTGTTTTTTATATTTAAAATTTATTATATCAAGTTTGTTATCCATACGAATGCATGCATATAAATGTTAACCAACATCAATTCCTAATAAGTGATATCAGCAATGCATTAATTTACATTTATACTATTAAATATCCCTCCCTGTGTTCATAATGCATTACTTATTAAAAAATATGAGAATTATATAGAAGGATATCAATTTTCTTATCGAGTTACTCCTTAAAAGCCTTTTATTTTCTTAAGGTTTAATTTGCTACAATGCACGTGCCCGCGGGTAAAAGATTTCCATTCATTACATTAAAGAAAAATGTAGTAGATTGGAATGTGCAAATAAGTGTGAAGCTGCAAATTAAAAAAAGTGTACAAGAAAGATGGTTAGAAGAATTTTCAATCTTTTTTAATTTTCCATGATTCAGAAATATTCTACTTAGCTGTGTTTGAATTTATCTTTTTTTCATTTCTAACCTAAGGCATTTTGCAAATATTTCACAATTATAGAAGCTGAAAATATTTAAATATTGAATGCTTAAAGAACTTCTAAAAGGATGAATTGCAGTATACTTAACAAAGAAATACACTTAATTATTTTTCGGCTTATTACATAGGAGCTTTTATGTTAATTAGTTCTATGATTACACAATATTTCAATACATTTTTTTTTACATTTCAAATCAAAATAGAGTAAACATAACAGTTAAAAAATATGTATTGATTTCTTTCGCATTACTTTGATTCAGAATAACAAGCTACATGTACACTATTAGTCAAAGGAAAAAAAAAACGTTCGCATATTTCAGTGGCATGTTACATTATGCAAAACGAATGAAAAAAAGACACGGAAAATGTTGTATAAAAGCTCAAAATTAATTTGCAAAATGAAAACAAAACATTTAAAAAGGTATTTAAAAATGTAAAATGAATAATATTATATCAATATAAAATGCATTAAGTACTAATTACTCAATCTTGAAGAAATTTAGAGTCTAGATTTTTTAAAAAATAAAATTAAGAAATATTAGATTACAGTTTCCTCTGAAGATGCAATTTATTTTCAGATTCAGTTTTGCTTTATAATAAAAGCGCACGTAATCTTAAAATACATAATGGCATTACTATCTTAAACTACCACGTCAATCGCTGTTTGCAATAAAATCCTACATTATATTAAATGTTCTGCTTAGAATTTAGTCCTTATTTTTATTTATAAGTATATTTTATAAGAGGTAGTATATTTAAGCATGAAAACCATTTAACATTTCCATTTTTCACAATCCTCCCTCCTTCACTTTTATGAAAAACATTTCTCCTAGACACGCTCTGTCACTGTGAAGATTTTAAACGTGACAGGGTCTAAATTTTATTGCAATGGCCTAGTAATAAAACACCTTCGTTAAATATCCTCTCCCACATATATATAAAGCCGTTATCGTAGCGGCTCTGACAGGACGGCCGTACCGGTTAAGGGATCTATGTCATCCTTCACATGTTACCCTTGGCGACGAAAAAAAGAGCACGCTGCCACTAGGCGAAGATGAAGAAAAATCGACTTTTCTGTTTAACGACAGGCATTTTTTGCCATCTCTCGAAATATGCGCCGAAAGATCATCCATTTTGCTCAAGAGATGTGACACCGGAGTCACGGGAAGCCTTCAGTCAAGCCAAGATGGCGTTCGCGATCGTTACACCAATAAACTCTTCAGCGAAAGGTTAACGGACGAGATGCGATATAAATTTTGCCAACTAGGTACAAGAAATGCCAAGAGATTCCCACTCAGAGGCACGCATTTATCAGTGACACACTTCCTATCGAGTCTAGTGTTGTTTGTTTCAAAGAACTCTTTCGTATATCACGACTAGTTTATCAGAATTTTAAAACAAGGTGAATAAGGAAATGGTTTCAGATTTCACGATCTTGAATTTCTTAAATATCTGATAGAATGAATTATACTTGCATAATGCAGTAATTCAAATGTTTATTGTTAATGCTAAACATTTGAATACGTTGATATATGATTATAAAAGTTTATCATTAGGAATTATCTGTTATTAAAATAATTTCAAATAAAACCTCATATTTTTCATATATATAATTGGTGATAATAAGTAATTTAGAATCACAAATACATCCAAAAATATTGAAAGATTTAAAATTATTAAAAATATTTAAAACATTTATGATCAAGATCTCATAATCAATATGAGTTGAATTTTAATTTAATAAAAATTGTTCATCCTCTCTGAATCAAATGGTTTCCTTCCCAACAAAAGATTTAAATAAAATTCTATATTAAAAAATTACGTTACATTATTTGGTATGTTTGGAATAATTTCCGTGCTAATGCACATGAATTTATTTATATTGAGATTAACTTCGATAATATATTTCATGACGTAAATTATTTAGCGTGTATTTATATAAAAACCATACAGTTTATTTATTTATAATTCAAGAAGTATTTCTTTAAACGATATAAATTGTAACTAATGAACAAAGAAAAGTTTTATGCTATAAATCGTGACCTGTATTAAAACATTAATTCATCTTTTTTATTTTACGCTGCAATTTATCATATAAAAAATGCTATCATTCATCAGCTCAATATATTGTTTCCGTTATCAGTATTATTTAATTTATATATACGACCCGTGTATTTTCTCTAAAAATGAAAAGTATTTTATCAAAAAGAAATACTTTTCCATTTGTATCCCTAGTGCTATCAATGATTCTGAATGCTTTCAAAAAATGTCTGAAAATATTTGTGAGATAGTATTGATCAGATTAAAAAAAAATTCTTTTAGTGACAGAAAAAAAAGAGAAATATTATATTTATTCATACGTACGTGTGTGTGTGTGCGAATGCGAATGTAAATTTTCACTCTTATTAATCAAGCATGGTTCGGGCACATCGTACTACCAAAAAGGAGAAAAACGTTCTTTTTCCTTCCTAATATCTCAGCTTGAATACATTCAAGACAGATTTCTGAAAATTTATTTACTCATATGTTTTCGTGTTTTAACGAGCTGATTGGTCAGACTTGATTGCTGATGCAATAATGCACCATCTAACCACGAAATGTGAAGACGCCTCTCATTTTTATGAGATAAAGTTGCAGTCAAATCTTATTCCCCATTAAATGGGTAAAACAAGTAAAATAAGTCTAATAAACATCACTAGACATCTCTGAGGATTCAAGACTATTATGAATTCGAGAAAATTCTTCTCAAGAAAATTTTTACATATATTTCAGAATAATTTAAAACAAATCACTGAAAGCTTTAATTTTCAAAGTGTAATCTAATAGGTGAAATTTTTGAATTAGATACGTCAATTAATATAATTTTTTTTTTGAAAAGAATTCAAATGATCAAGATATAAAAAGGTCAAAAGTTTGTCAAAATACCGCATTAAAAATTTTAAATTCGAAAAAAAGTATCAGGTAAAAATAAATTACTCATGATTGTTTGCTAAAAACTTCAGTTGAGATGATTGATTGAAATAACCAAACTTTTTTTTCCATTCTAATGTGGCTTTGAATTGGGATTTTACCATTGCAGACCTAGTACATTCTCCTGGAGCTGGTATCTATTTTTAGTGTGGCACCATATAAGTGGATACTAATCACCGCAAGTAATGCTGACTTCCAGTCTCCTGAACTCTGATGATGAGAAACTGGACTAGGATTTTAATTTTTCCGATAGTACTCAAGTCAAACAGGCACTCAAGAGATATTTTAAATGCTGTATAATCATACAACATGGACGCTGTCAATTTTTTGCATCATGAAAATTTTATCGACTTGGTTCGGGTTGAACAAGCAAACGGGCGTAAAAAGATAGAGCCAAACCAACTACGACATCCAGCTGGCTAAATAAACAAACTGGTTAGGTGCATTCTTAGGGAAAATACCTAGTTTACCATTTTTTTATTAATTATTACGTTATTTGAAATAGTTCTTTCCTTAGATTTTTCACTGCTAAAAATTCTACAGTATTTTTTTCAATCAATCATATTCCATACAGTATTCATTTTCAATGTACCGTTATGTTAATCGAATGTATTCACTCTATAGTTAAAATTACTTTCACTGAACAAAGTAAAAATCATGACATATTAATTGAACGGTAATAGCAATATCTGGACATGAAACTTCCCTTCTCCAGTTCACTCGTCACTTAAATGGAATTTTAAGAGTTTCCTCTTCAGTTTGATTAATCAAAGAATTAAAAATACAATTAGAAATTTTCCTGTAGAGAAAAAAGCTCTAATATAAATTTTGTATACATATCCAGCAAGTTTTTAAATACCAGAATAATTTAAAGTAAATTGTTTTGCTTTAATTGGTTATTTGTAGCCTATATATTACATCTTACAGTTCTTTAATGTAAATATAGTTATAAAAAGTACTGAAGTGTATTTGTGAAATGTAAAAAAAAATGCTTTTTATAATAATATAAAGCTCTATATAATGATATAATCGTCAGAACTGAGATACAAACCAAGTAAAAAATTACTTATATTTAAGAAAATGCATATTGGTTTTAAAAATATTCTATAACAGCATGAATGATAACCACAATAATTGTTCATACATCAGACACTTTTTCAGTTTATAGTTGGTTATTTTTAAAATAAAATTTTCTAATTTTTGATGTATTGTTATGCCAACTAAAACGTTTTGAAAAATTTACTTTCAAATTCTTCTTTTAATTCTTTTTTTTTTTTTTTTTTTTTGATAAACGACAAAATTTTGAAAAAAAGTTTGCTCAGTTTACAACAAAAATGTATACTTTCAATTTTTGATTACTTCAATTATTTAAAAACTTTATTATTACAAATATTTTACGAGTTTTTTAGAAAAGCAACCCTTTTTTTGTTGTTGGTGATTATATTAATTAATTGTGTTTTAATTTTGCGACATGGAAATGTTCAAATTACCATTTAATTTTTTTTATTCTTAAATTATGAAGATGATTTTTTTATGTGAATAATATTATTTAACATAAAAAATTAACATAGTTGTTTTGATATAATCATAGAATTCTTTTGTCTGTGGTATAAATACATAAGAGTATAAAAAAGTACCTGTGTAAAATTTTACTTATGCTAATATTTATGTAAAAAAGGAACGAAAACCTAGTTATTTTTGTAGATTGAGTATGACTTCTTCCGTTAGATATACAAGATTTTTTTGTTCTTCATATTACATAATGATAATATATCGTTACTTCAAAATCAAATTGAATCATTGGGCTGAATTAAAAAGCGAAATAAATGTAATATTTATGCTATATTTATTGTATATAACAATTTCTTTGAATTTAAAATCTTATAGTCTTTTTATCAGTAAAATTTAACAAGATAAATTTCATTTATTATAATTAATTGAATTTTTTTCTGGACAACCAGAGGTTTAAAAAATTAGGCATTTAAATGCCTGAATAGAAAGTTACACAATTAACAATTTTTCATCGCTTTCCAAATGAACATCTGTTTTTTTGTCCTGAGGATGAATATCGATTTAAACTGCAAAATACTTTTTCCGTAGGCGTATCAGATTTAACCATACCATTCGTAGTCATTTAAAGTTTAATTCATTACCATATGTTTTACATAAATAATCTATATTTACATATATATATATAT